>ONZH01008150.1:0-98950 GCA_900303285.1 Rhinella marina
TGTAAGTTGAGACATGAAGCTAGGGAGTGTAGCTCTGCGGCGTTCCCCTGCTCCCTCATCAGCAGGTGCTATCTCACCCATCCCGAGGACCACGGCCTCTGCCCCCTGCAGTAATTGGATGCCCACGCCCACGCCCTCGTCCTCGACCCTTAGCCCTGGGGTTCAACATTTTCTGTATATAAGTGTATTATATAAAAAATAAATGGGCCTGCTGTACTGAAACCCACAAACTAGTTCAGTCTGGTTGTATTAAGTGACGTACAGAAAGTGTCACCTGGACAGAAAATACGGATTGTAGTGAGTGTACTGAACTGTGACACACAGAATGGTTCCACACTGCTGTGTGAAATGGATTTGTGTCACTGAGATATAACAATAAAAAAAAGGGGTTATATATGGCGATAGCTGCACTACTAGTGCCAGCCAGCCAGCCAAGCCAGGAGACAAAAAAAAATTTCTTGTAGCCCTTAGAAGGGCTGTTGGGTTCTTTGTGGGTGATTCCTGCCTAACAGAGAACTAAATGCAGGCCCTAACACTCTCCCTGAATCGCAGCAGCTCTATCCCTAACGACATCCAGACAGCATCTGAGCCGAGCACCGCGGCCAGTCACTAGTATATTCCAGGGTCACCTGATCAGGCCAGCCAACCCCTGCTATCGACATGTAAGGGCCCCACGTGATGCTGGGTGTACCGCAGAGTCTCCTGGCTTGTGATTGGCTGCGTTTATAGGCGCCAAAAATGCACGATGCGGAAGTTGCCATTTCCTCGAGCATGGCGAGATACTCGTCCGAGCAGCGAGCACTTACGAGTACCGTAATATTCGAACGAGCACCAAGCTCGGATGAGTATGCTCGCTCATCTCTAATCCTGACCAAATCACCAACTCCAAAACTTGTAAGGCATCTCCACCATACTTCACTATTGCCTGCAGACACTCACTATTTCACTGCTAGTTCTCCAAGATGTTTGGACAACCTTGCTGCCCAGTTCCTTAAAAAACTGTGTGCAAGTGTACGTAGACAAACTGATGCTTTGAAGGCAATGGATATACAAATATGCAAACCTTCTAAACAGTACATTTTATATAAATATATTCTATTAGTAATAATATCAGTATGGCTGTATCTAACTATACAAACTACATTTGTGAGATGGGAATACCCCTTTAAGTCTGGAGTCTCTGATGAGCAGTTTTTTTCAGCCGCCTTCTGAAGAAACCACCCAGCAGCAGCAGTTAGACATGCAAGAGAACCTCAACCAGCAGGTAGTGGTATACTTGGACTACACCCTGTCACCTATAATCCAAGATCGCCTGGACAGTCGGGCAGGCAAACTTGAAGTGTGGCTGCAACTGGCCGAGTTTACCAAGAGAACTTTCCTACCAGACTAACGTTCATAAAGATGAATCAGGCGTGGATAGTAACATAGTTTATAACATAGTTTATAAGGCCGAAAAAAGACATCTGTCCATCCAGTTCGGCCTGTTTTCCTATAAGTTGATCCAGAGGAAGGCAAAAAAAACCCCTGTGAGGTAGAAGCCAATTTTCCCCACTTTAGGGGAAAAAAATTCCTTCCCGACTCCAATCAGGCAATCAGAATTACTCCCTGGATCAACGACCCATCTCTAGTAGCTATAACCTGTAATATTATTACCCTCCAAAAATACATCCAGGCCTCTCTTGAACTCTTTTAGTGAACTTACCATCACCACCTCCTCAGGCAGAGAGTTCCATAGTCTCACTGCTCTTACCGTAAAGAATCCTCTTCTATGTTTGTGTACAAACCTTCTTTCCTCCAGACGCAGAGGATGGCCCCTCGTCACAGTCACAGTCCTGGGGATAAATAGATCATGGGAGAGATCTCTGTACTGACCTCTGATATATTTATACATAGTTATTAGATCTCCCCTCAGTCGTCTTTTTTCTAAAGCGAATAACCCTAATTTTGATAATCTTTCTGGGTACTGTAGTCCACTCATTCCAGTTATTACTTTAGTTGCCCTCCTCTGAACCCTCTCCAGCTCTGCTATGTCTGCCTTGTTCACAGGAGCCCAGAACTGTACACAGTACTCCATGTGTGGTCTGACTAGTGATTTGTAAAGTGGCAGGACTATGTTCTCATCACGGGCATCTATGCCTCTTTTGATGCAACCCATTATCTTATTGGCCTTGGCAGCAGCTGTCTGACACTGGTTTCTGCAGCTTAGTTTGCTGTTCACTAAAATTCCTAGGTCCTTTTCCATGTCAGAGTTACCCAATATTTTACCATTTAGTATGTACTGGTGACTTGCATTATTCCTTCTCATATGCATAACCTTACATTTGTCAGTGTTAAACCTCATCTGCCACTTCTCTGCCCAAGCCTCCAGTCTATCCAGATCCATCTGTAGCAGTGTACTGTCCTCTTCTGTGTTAATTACTTTACACAGTTTAGTGTCATCTGCAAAAATTTATATTTTACTGTGCAAGCCTTCTACAAGATCATTAATAAATATATTGAAGAGAATAGGGCCCAATACTGACCCCTGTGGTACCCCACTAGTGACAGTGACCCAATCTGAGTATGTACCATTAAAGGGGTATTCTCATCTTAGACAATGGGGGCATATCGCTAGGACAGAACAGAGCGGGGATCGCTGCGCCTGGAGGACCCCAGGTTTCCGGGGGTCCGGCCACCACCAGGCGCAGGTCCCCGCTCCGCTCATAGAAATGAATGGGAGCCGGGCCGTGCATGCGCGGTGCGCTCCCATTCATTTCTATGGAGCCGACGAAAGTAGCTGAGCCAGCGCTCGGCTATTTTCGGCAGCCCCATAGAAATGAATGGAGGGCGGCTGCGCATGCACAGTGCACCCTCATTCAGTTCAGGGGCTCCGTTCTGGATATAGGTGCAGGTCCCAGTGGTGGGACCCGCACCTATAAGACAATGGGGGCATATCCTAGCGATATGCCCCCATTGTCTAAAATGAGAATAACCCTTTAATAACCACCCTCGGTTTTCTATCACTGAGCCAGTTACTTACCCACATACAGACATTTTCTCCCAGGCCAAGCATTCTCATTTTATATACTAACCTTTTATGTGGTACAGTGTCAAATGCTTTGGAGAAGTCCAGATATATGACATACATTGATTCGCTGCGGTCCAGTCTAGAACTTACCTCCTCATAGAAACTGATTAAATTGGTTTGACATAACCGATCCCTCATGAAGCCATGCTGATATGGAGTAATTTACCCACGATAGATGTTAAACTTACCGGCCTATAGTTCCCAGGATCTGTTTTTGGACCCTTTTTGAATATTGGCACCACATTTGCTATGCGCCAATCCTGTGGAACACTCCCTGTCAGTATAGAGTCCTTAAATATCAGAAATAAGGGTCTAGCGATGACATTACTTAATTCTCTTAGGATACGTGGGTGTATGCCATCAGGTCCTGGCGATTTGTCTATTTTAATCTTTTTAAGACGCAGCTCTACTTCTTCCTGGGTCAGACAGGGCACTATTAATGGGGAATTTACTTTTATATTCTGCATTTCATCTGACAGTTTATTTTCCTCAGTGAATACAGTGGAGAAAAAGATATTTAGTAGCTTTGCTTTCTCCTCATCGCTCTCTGCAACTCCCCCCTCATTACTCTGTAAGGGGCCGACACCTTCAGGTTTATACTTTTTACCATTTATATAATTAAAGAACATTTTAGGGTTAGTTTTACTCTCTTTGGCGATTAATCTCTCGGTCTCTAGTTTGGCTGTTTTTATTTGTCTTTTACATATTCTATTTTTTTCCTTGTAGTTTTTCAATACTTCCTCGCTCCCCTCCTGTTTTAGTGATTTAAATGCTTTCTGTTTGTCATTTATTGCATTCTTTACAGCTCTATTTATCCACATTGGTTTTTTCTTGTTCCTTAACCTTTTATTCCCATAAGGTATGTACCTCTCACAATTAGATATTAGGATTTTTTTAAAAATATCCCATTTTGTGGCTGTATTTTTATTTTTGAGGACTTTGTCCCACTTAGTTAGGCCTATGGCCTCTCTTAGTTGGCTAAATTTTGCTTTTTTGAAGTTTGGTATTTTTGTTCCTCCCTGAAGAAACACTCTTTTGAATGACAGTTGGAAGGTTATTATATTATGGTCACTATTTCCCAGGTGTCCCCCGACCTGCACATCTGTTATTCTGTCAGGTCTATTGGTTAATACTAAGTCCAGTATGGCCGTCCCTCTAGTCGGGTCCTGAACCAGTTGGGAAAGGTAATTGTCTTTGGTTATTTCCAAGAACATGTTTCCTTTATGAGATATACAGGTTTCAGTTTTCCAGTCTATATCTGGGTAGTTGAAATCCTGCATAATAACGACCTCATTATGATTTGCCACCTCGTCTATTTCGTTTAGAAGTAGATTTTCTATGGGCTCTGGTATATTAGGAGGTTTATAATAAAGTCCTATTAGTATTTTATTATTGTTTTTGGCTCCGCTTATTTCTACTCACAGTGACTCCACATCTTCATGTCCCTCACTTATATCTTCCCGGGGTGTGGGCTTTAGACAGGACTTTACATAAAGACAAACCCCTCCCCCTCTCCGGTTTTGGCGATCCTTTCTAAACAGACTGTAACCCTGTACGTTAACTGCCCAGTCATAGGTATCATCCAGCCATGTCTCAGTTATTCCCACTATGTCATAGTCCTCCTCACACATCACTAATTCTAGTTCACCAATTTTATTAGTCAGGCTTCTGACATTAGTGTACATACACTTAAGAGGTCTATGTATATTTTTTACCCCACTTTTTAAATTACTATTACCTGTGAAGTGAATATCTGGGGTTTTTGGGTTACTTTGGTTGATGTTTTGCCCAATATTCTCCCTACATTCCTCACTAATCCCAACCCCCACTAACCCCCCACTGTCCCCTCCTATGACCCACTCTCTATCTACACTATCTACCCCCTTATTAGTATTACCCCCCACCCTCCCCCCAGATCCTAGTTTAAAAGCTCCTCCAGCCGTCTAACCATTTTTTCCCCCAGGGCAGTTGCACCCTCCCCATTAAGGTGCAGCCCGTCCCTACTGTAGAGTCTGTAGCCGACAGAGAAGTCGGCCCAGTTCTCCATGAACCCAAACCTTTCCTTCCTGCACCAGCCTCTGAGCCACTTATTTAACTCCCTAATCTCCCGTTGTCTCTCTAGTGACGCTCGTGGCACTGGTAGTATTTCTGAAAACACTACCTTGGAGGTCCTGGACTTGAGCTTCTCTCCTAGTTCCTTAAAATCATTTTTAAGGACCTTCCATCTCCCCCTGACTTTGTCATTGGTTCATTGGTGCCAATGTGTACCATGACCGCCAGGTCTTCCCATCCCCACCCAGCAATCTGTCAATCCGATCCGCGATATGCCGAACCCGAGCACCCGGGAGACAACACACTGTTCGGCATTCACGGTTTCGGCGACAGATGACCCTGTCTGTCCGCCTAATAATAGAGTCCCCTACCACCAGCATCTGTCTGTCCTTTGCTGCTCTCCTTTTCCCATCCTTCCTGCAGCGGTCATCCTCCTGGTTTCTAGGAGAAACGGCCTGCTGCAGTGTTGCTGGTCCTGGGCTTTCATCCCTAATATCAGCCAAACAGGCATATTTACTAGGGCGTTCCAGCTCAGGACTAGCCTCCCTGGCACTTTTCCCTCTACCCCTCCTTACTACATTAACCTAACTGCTGACCTGATAGTCCTGCTCTTGCCCATCTCCATCCTCCTCCTCTTCACTGACCCCAGCCAGTGCCTGCACTGTGAGGTCTAAGCCTCTCTCCAGGTGTTCAATGCCCCTAAGTATGCCAAGCTGCTTATTTAGATCTAAGATCTGGGCTTCCAAATATGCAACGTGATTGCATCTAGTGCAAATGTATTCACCCATGTATGGTTCTTCAAGGCATGCATACATTGCACAGGACACACACTTGGTTGCATTGTCCATGGAGCACCTGCTATATGGGGATATACAGTACAGTACAGAAAAACAGTATATATGCGATTAGTTGTGGTTTGCTGTAGCTTGAGGACTACAAATCAAGTTAACCACACACAAGGAAAATCTCTCCCACCTTACTTTTTGCTCCTTGTCTTAAACTCCGGTTTTTTAACTCCACTTATACACAGCCCACTTACAAAGCAAGCCCAAAGTCAGAGCCTTTGATTTACAGACACCATTGCCTGATGCAGAACCAGGATGTACAGACACCATTGCCTGATGCAGCAGAATAGATTATTCTGCCAGTAATATGCTGGCACAGTGGAATATTGTGCAAAATGGGCCATTACTTCTGGCCACCTGCTTAATGCTACTCACCTGCTCCCTCTACTGCCATTCCTACAATGGTGCTTTTTGGCCTACTGATATGTACATGTTTTATTTCTATCACACTGCTGTTTTTGGATTCTGCTACTACTGTGATCTTCCACCATCTTTTGCTGTATGCCACTGCTGCTGCCCCCTCTCCCCACTCATGGGGCCCATATTCTCACTGTTATTGCTACTGCTGCTTCTCCCTCTCCACTCTCCATCATGGGGCCACTATTCTCACTGTTGCTGCCACTGCTGCTTTCCCCCATCCCCATTCTGTTTTGGGGACACTATTTTTCCTGTTTGGTCGTGTTCACATCATCGTTCATTTTTTCATTCTTCTGATCCATCAAAAAAAAAAGAATAATGGATCCTGTATTTTGAGCATCCGTAAGGCCTCTTTCACACAGTCAGTATTTGATCAGTATTTGTAAGCCAAAAGCAGGAGTGGGTCCAAAACACTGAAGGGATGCAAATATTTCCATTATATTTTATCTCTGTTTTTGACCCACTCCTGATTTTGGCTTACAAATTCTGATTAAATACTGATGCAAAATACTGACCGTGTGATAGTGGCCATTAAAGTCCTGCACGCAGAACTTTTTTTCTGTGCTAAAAAAATGATTTAAGACATAACTGCAAATTACTGACCAAATACCGACCATGTGATAGAGGCCTCACGAATACTCAAAATAAAGGATCCATTTGTTTTTCTGAGCAGAAGAACATAAAAATAAACAGTCATGTGAACACTGCTTTACTGCCACTGCTGCTCCTGCCACCATCCTCACTCTGTCAGTGGGTCACTATTGTCACTGTCACTGCTGCTGCCACCACACTCCACAATCTGTCATAGAGCCACTATTGTCGCTGTTACTGCCACTGCTGACACCCTCCCCACACTGTCATGGGGCCACTACTGCTACTGCTGCTACCACCCTCCGCACTATTTCATGGTGCCACTACTTGAATCTTGGTGCACTGCACAGTTAGGTCCATGGCGATAAATTAGACCTGACGGAAATATTAACCTGTAATACTGATGCACAGCAAACATACAGCTAACAGAAGGGATTAGCTATGAATCTTGGTGCACTGCACACTGATGTACACGGTGATACACTCTCCCTGCAGGTTAAGTTCCATGCCTTCACACTGGGATTGGGCCACCAAGTGAGGAGAATATGATTAGGCCGATTGGGCTGGATATGCAAGATTTATAGCAATTTGTGAACTAATTGGTAAGGAATCAAGTTTCGTGGTGAAGTTCAGCGAAGCTGCCGAATCAAATTTTTCAAAATTCCACTCCTCTCTAATTATGATACATACTTACTTACTTACTTACAAGGGCAGATTCCTCCAACACTAGTTTCCTACTTTCCATCCTTTTTAGTATCTGAAGAATCCCCGAAAGAAGTACATGAACCTCTACTATATAGGATGGGGGGGGGGGGTCAGCCTAATATTGTATGTTGTTTTTATGTTACCACCATTAAAGGTCTTCAGTGATGCCTCTAAGTGGCGAAACTTGAACAGTGGCAAAATGAACAGTGCAAGGCATATGTCAGTTTATTTTACGAGAACATGTCAGTAGATGAACCTACAGTACAGTAAAAGACCGGCATCTAAAAACCTTTATATTTTATTCAGATCCTGCAGTATTGCATTTTACTGCAGTCAAACTTTTAAGAAATTGAAAGATTAAACCGGTTAGCTATAAACATAAAAAGCAACGTATACACAAGTATATTGTATTAAGTTCATTATTTTAGTACAGAACTAAGCCTGCAGACCTGAGCATATAAATGACTACTGCTGCATGCCATTATCTATAGTTTTTACATCACAAGTGCCAATTAACCCTCATCCAACAGTACTTTTTCTACTAATAATTGCACGCTACAAAAGCTACTTTTTCTGATTAATTACCATATCTTCCTTTCAGATCATTAGTGTAGCAATTGCACGAACCAATTAATTTCTGGGGTTATTTGCCTTTATTTTCGAAAAATCGTTTCTAGGAAAAATGGTGATTTGCTGCTTAATCCAGATTTACCAAACAAAGGCAACAGTTAAAAAATGAAGAGCAATTTAGAACAGGGCTTGCCACATAATAGAAATATGCATATATTTCCTGGATAATAGGCAGATCCTATTAAATCCTGAAAGATCCTTCATCATGTTAATCTGCTGTTATCATGGCTTGTCCTGTACATCATCAACTCATCTAATGATAAATTATTTTTA
This sequence comes from Rhinella marina, assembly GCA_900303285.1. NCBI lineage: Eukaryota > Metazoa > Chordata > Amphibia > Anura > Bufonidae > Rhinella > Rhinella marina. The sequence goes on from ONZH01008150.1 coordinate 8,581, forward strand.
CTTTAATGCTGGAAACAAATTAATTCCCAGTGCAGACTGCTCACACTCATATATCCGTTACAGTAGTATTTCAAAGAAAATTTATCAAATAAATGTACGTCAAAGGGAAATATTCTTATGTTATCGATGTATCCAGCAGACCATTAATAAAAATGACTGTATTTGCTTCATTTTTTGATACTGATTAATTGAAAGCTAAATCAGCCATTAATATTCTTCCAAATGTTCCTTATTCTCTGTTAGGCTATTGATGACATCATGTTCCTTAACACAATTCTATAAAAGATGGTATGGCATATGCCACAGATGCCAGGGTAGTAGTACTCAGAATTCAGGGGAAAGCAGACATATGGGGGAAGAGGGAAAGCTACCTGTACCTGGTAAATAGTTGCTGTTCAAACCAGTATTTCTCAGGTACTGCAACAGGTCATGTATTCAGCTATTCTTGCAGCAGATATCCAGCAGTTAGTGCCAACCAAGAGCTAGAGATGAGTGAATCATCCAAAATTCGCTTTGCCGAATGTTTGTCAAATTTTTCAAAAGATTCGTACTTCTAACAAATCTATTGGGTCAAATCTGCGTACAAATCATACGTTATTATGTGCTGTTTTGCGAACATTCGCACACTAATAACGAACGTACAGTTGTCAAAGGTAGGCAACTTATGTGAACACATACGCATGAGCGTACAAAATTGCGTACGAATCCTCAGCATACTATTGTCTAGCGATTGCGTAATACTCAGGCACGCACGACACTAGGCTTTGCTGGAGCGGAATGGTGGAGCAGGAGGAATGCTCTGAGTCTGACCCCTGGCTACATGACACTGTATCAGCAGATGACAGAAGATCATCCGACTGTGATTGAGATGAGTGTGCCATCCACTCCACTACCTCATCCACTTTCTCCTCAACTACAATTTTGCGCCTTGGTGGGTTAGCCTGGTGGAACAGTGGCCAACTATTACAAATTCTACAAATAGAAGGTCCAGCTACAGGTCCTTTGGCACTTCTGCCCTGTGCCACCTTCTCCTATTTTTTTGGAGCTTGAGGTCTGGCTGGAACCCTTTTGCTTTTCCATGCCAGACATTTTCACTTGACTGTGGCCCTGCAGATCTTTGTCTCTCTCCCTGTCTCTCTCCCTGCCTGATTAATTACTAGCCCTGCACTGGCCCTGCACTTGCTCTGCAGTATCCCTGATATGTGCAATATGGATTCCCAGAACAATTACATCCCAATTCCCGGGCTTTTTGCTGCACGAATAACAAACTAATAGTAATAGTTCGCTAATTAACTGAATTCATAAGCATCAGCGTATAAAGTAACTTATATGTAGCATTAGCGTACAATTTATCGGACAAGTACGTAGAGAATGCGTAGAAAGCTTTAAGAACATTTTCAAATCTAACGGAGCAAATTTCAAAAAATCCGGATTCGCTTCGCAGCGGAAAATTTCCAAGATTCGTATCGAATCTACGAAGCGGCTAATAGATTCGCTCATCTCTAATAAGAGCCTTCTTGTGTTCTAAACGATTTCCCAACCTCAGAAGAAGCATTACATATATTAGTGTACTAACCATTTGAAAGCTAGAGAGAGTAGTGAGTTTGAGTGGGTAATTGGGAGTTACCTAGTTTCAGACATCTTGTCTGCTTAAGTGGCAGCTGGTGGCAGCAAAGGTACGTTAGAAGTGGACATCAGGTAGCTAAAGGGGGAAGATATAGCATAACCCTGTGGCTCAAGGTAGCAGAGTGGTAGATTGACATTAAAATCTGGGTGACCATTTAAGCTCACATCCTGAGTCTAAGTCCTGATCCTGGCACTATTTAATATTGTATACAATGTGGTGGGAAGCTGAAAAAAATCCCAAATGAGGTGGAATTGGGAAAAAAACAACTCAATTCCACCATAGTTCTATGGAATTTGTTTTTACAGCATATTCTATGCGGTAAAACAGACCTTTTGAATTCATTCTCTGGATCAGTACGATTAAAGCAATACTACAGTTTTTCTTGTGTTTAAATAGTTTAAAAAAAACTAATTTTTCTGTGCATCATCATATTCTGACTCCCATAACGTTTTTCATTTATTTACAACTATGAGGGGTTGTAAGGGTTCAATTTTTGTGGGGTGATCTGTAGTTTTTATCCATACTATTTTGGGATGACTTTTAATTACATTTTTTGGAGAGATGAGGTAACTAAAAACAATGATTTTTTATTACCATTGTGACATTTCATGGCAATTTGGGGACATGGTGAGGCTAATGATGTTTATTTTTTATTGGCTATTTTTATTTTTAGTATGGGAAAAGGAGGGTGATTTAAATTTTTATAATGTTTTATTTAATTTTTTTTAAACCTTTTTTTTTTAAACTATTTTTTACACTTATTTTAAGTCCTTATATGTGATTGTGTAATTGCTTATCCTATAGACTGCAATGATTTAACATTGCAGCCTATGAAAGATTGACTATGCTCCTATTGAGCCGTACCACAGGCAGAACCTAATAGATGCCTCACTGTGGCAGGCCTCAGAGCCTTTGAAAGGCTTGAGGCTGACATATCACCCAAATGTTTGTGATCAGCATTATCGCTGATATTGGACTCTGTCTGACACCTGGCTGAAATCCTCATATCTATCTATCTATCTATCTATCTATCTATCTATCTATCTATCTATCTATCTATCTATCATCCTCTATCTCATATCTTTCTATCTCATATGTATGTCATATATCTATCATCTGCAGTATCCATCTTTCTATCTAGGTATAGAGTTATCATCAAATGTGAAGCATGTTTACAGTTTTTCCTAAGATTTACTATATCTCATAATCTGATTTTTTCAAATCAACTGACAACAAAATGAAAAATGAAACGTCCATGTACCAATAAATATAAAATAATGTTTAGCTATCTAGATTGAAAATAAATCTCTGGCCTTAATACATTTTCTAAAAATAGAATTATACAAAAGTTATAGGATTTATGTAGGCCATTTAAAGAAAGTAAAATGCACTGTAAACTAGATTTCAAAAAGCCCGAAAATATGTTGTAATATTCATTGTGACATTTCAAATTCACCCAACAAAGGAAATACTGCATAACTTAGTATAACATAGGGCAGCCACATGAAATACAGAGGCGCTACAGGAGGAATGTATGATTGGCTGCAGCTGCCACAGCAACGATCTTTGAGTCGTCAGGCCTGGGCTGGTGTGGATGATCTTAGGGCTTGTTCACATCACCGTCATGGATTCCGTTATGGCTTTCCGTTATAACATCGTTATAACGGAAAATAACAGAATCCATAAGACGGAAATCCAAACAGACACCGTAACAGGCATTCCGTTTTGATCCGTCACAATAGAAGTATATAGGCAAGCATAACGGATCCGTCTGGTTCCCGAACTTTGTTTTCCGTCCAGCATAACGGGAACCAGACGGATCCGTTATGCTTGCCTATATACTTCTATTGTGACGGATCAAAATGGAATGCCTCTAAAGGTGTCCGTTTGGATTTCCGTCTTATGGATTCCGTTATTTTCCGTTATAACAATGTTATAACAGAAAGCCATAATGGAATCCATGACGGTGATGTGAACAAGCCCTTACTTAGAGATGAGTCGAACTTATTGAAATTCATTTTGTGTACAATTTACCAAATTTAAAAAAATTATTAAATTGTGGCTGAATCGATTCTACACAAATCAAAAGTGCTCTAACTGGCCTGAACTCGGTATGTGACACTCTGAGGTCTCCTAGGACTTAGATGTTTTATACCTTGTAATTTATTTTTTAATTTTTTTTACAAATTTTTGCTCTCCCCTCACCCCCCTTTTTAAGTTCATGACGCAATTACAGCAATAGCAAATAATGTTAGCATGGCACTGACACATATAGCTATGGGTAAACGCATGGTTGAGGGTGTTAACAACAGTGTGTTTTGTTTTTTTTTATATTAGAAAAGCTTCCAAAAATTGTCCTTTATTGGGGTCAAATGGGGCTTAAACACACGCAGTTCTATTGGGGGAAAAACAGTGGCTGTAGGCACTGTTGTGCTTGGGGATGTGGCCTGGCTGCCATAAAAAAGAATGGGAGAAGGAGGACAGACTTGTTCCGATTCGGAATGCTGTCCATTTCTATTTTCACACAGGATCTGGTGATGCCACCTCATGCCATGGCTTTGTGTGCCGGCATTGTGGAAAAAAAACGCCATACGGGAGACACTTGCACAGAGCTGCGAGCTCTCACTCAGAATTGACCTATGTAAGCGGTAGGGCCATCCGGCCTCCTACAACAAGGACTGAGACCCCCTGCCCTGGGGCACTGTAATTGTCATGTGCACAATCTAGGCAATCTTCGCAGGATCATATCTTCATCTTTTTTTAAATGACATTTGGAGAATAGCTCAGGCAGGTTGATGACAGGCATCATGGCATAACTGTATGAAAACGGCAAATCAGCAAGAACATATGGTATATATCTTAGTGTCCCTACCACTTTTCTTACAGCATAAAAAAACGTTTTCTTGTGTTGGTCAGTGGCACAAACTGTGTACACACTTTTCCTCCTCCTCAGAATGAAGGACTGCTCCACCATTAGGCAAGTCTTCTTATGTGACCCACACTCTTTTGCCAGTACCTCATCCTACCTCTTCTACATAGCATGTTATGCAAAACAAAATAGGTGAAGAGAAAAATTGCAAAAGGTAAAGCAGCAAAATATGCACTAGCTTTTCTGTTATTAATGGGTATCCCCACCATCTCATACAGACTAGGCCAATCCCTAGAATAATGTGTCTTGTCAAAGATGCTGTCATCGTTGCGTTGTGCTGTCTCATTCACTATTGAAGTCAATGGAGAACATAACAAAGCTGGAAGTTGTTTTATTAGTACATTACATTTATAAAGAGATTTCAAGTCAAAACATGTTGAAATACACATTCCAAAACCAGGGTTTACTTCAAATGTGCATTCAGTATTTTTTATATCTGTTATATTTTGACAGTCAAATTAGTGTTGTCTACCACATTATTCTATCCAGCAAAATATTCCACCAGCTTTTCTGTCATACATTAGGTGACCTCCACAAAAACAATTACATCCAAAGTGGTCACCTCTAGTGTCAGAGATTGTTGCTAGGTAGCCATTTGGACCATTTAGAAGATGCTTAGCAAGCTCAGCACTTCCAGACATTTTTCATTTGCTTGATCGAAGGATTCTCTAAGGAGTAATTACAATGGGAATCCAGGTTTTTCACAGGAGTTTCCCTTTAATAGTTCTGCAATTCAGTTATTTTTCCCTGGAGACCTATAAAACCTTTAATATGCTTTTTGTATATTCCCCTGTCCTGAAAGTAATAGTTTGCATGATCATAAATATCTAAGCTGTGGTCTGTCAATTATGGTCCTTTCTGCTGACAGAAATGAAATATTAGCATTCCACTGGGATTAAGTTACATGCAATTTTACAGGCCTTAAAGTTACCAGAGTTAATGTGCACAGCATGGTTAAAATCAACCTCATTAATCAGTTCACAAGTTTGACCTGGTACAGAAATGGTACATTAAACCCATTACAAGAGTTGAATGCTAAATCCTAGGGTCTTTAGATAGAGTAGAAAATGTACTTCTTAACACATAGTATAGTAAAATACAAAATGGATATAGACATAAAAAAGATGCTTGCTCAAAATTATGAAAAGCAGAAAAGCACTATGGGAGAATCTACATGCTTTGCTACTTTCTGACCATGATGGTGGGTCACAGCAAGTGCTGGGAAACCTCTCCAAAAGATCACCTATTTGAGAAGCCCACTACTTAGAAAAGATTAAAGGGGTTCTGCAGTTCTGTAAAACTGATAATCTATCCTCTGATTGTTCTGTCCAGTGGTTAAAATAACACCTCTACTCTGTTACTCATTACACTGATAACCCGTGTCTTGTATCCTGGGTCTACTACTAGTTTATAAAGCTCTCCACCGTACTATACTATCACATATCATTAGTCTCACCCCATCCACCAATGTACTCATGCTCCTCATTCAGTCAATATCAATCTCAGTGTCCATTATTACACCCTCTCATTCCTAACTGCAGGACTCCTCTCGTGCGGCACCCATTCCACTGAATTTACTGTATGATACTCTTAGACTGGGTACTTGAAAACTCATTTCTTCAAGCAGGCTTATATCACATAGTCATAGACCACACAAGACCTGACCTGGTCACATGTATCTGAACTCCATTCTTCCCTTGTAGAATCACTGTGCATTTTATACTTGCTTTGAGTGAGAGACTGGCTGGGTGATTGGTTCATGTAGTTTAATTTATATTCCCTTTGCCACCACATAGGGTTGGCACCCTAGGACAATATTAGCACCGTGTACCTATTTTGTCACTCCTCTCATTCTATTAAAGCTGACTATACTCATTAGACAAAAGTACCCAGAACCATGATTTCAGAGGGATTGGCTGGCCGTCTAATGTCTATGAAGGCCTAACAAATCTTCCCAGATGACACAAAGATTTGGTAATTGAACTTCAGTGCCTTAATCTTTTGTTCTCGAGGAAATAAGCCACTGTCAGAGAAATCTGGTAGTAGCCTTCTACTCTCTCCAGATTAAGGACACATGCATGCACAGCTGAGCAAGTATGTGTATGGAGGGGTCAGGAGTCATATGGCCAACAGCTATCTCATGTGTGTGCCCAGATTTGGAATATAATGTCTTGTGGACAGGAACCTTTTTGGTTTCCTTGTTTGTTCATTTGCTTGCATTGGTTATCATTTTATTTGCAGGAATATGTTGTCGCCAAATAAATATTTCTATGATTCTGTGTCCACATTTCTTCAAACATATTCATGGTAATACAGCCTAAAGCAAATAGATTTAAATGACTGTCAGTATCACAATGGTTGATTATTAGAAAGTAAGATGCTTTGTTACTTCCCTTGCATGATAGATCTTAGTGAAATGCCTACAGTCTTATCTATATCAAATTTGGTGTGACTAATTTTCTTTCTCAAATGTGAAGAGCAACTTTGCAGAAAGGTTGCTTCTGGTTATCAAACACTGTATCCTGGAAATATATTGCAGCTTGATTCTGCCTGGGAATCACAAGGGACAAGGTTGTGTGGTTTATCATAGACCACAGAATCTGACAAACTAATTGCTAATTAATAACTGTGCTCTTCTTAACAGCTTCAATGGGTATTAGAGCTAGATACATGTGAAGCTCTGCTTCATAATTTAACTGGTACGTTATTACTGACAATGATACTCTTAGGACAGATAAAGATAGAAAATGAATAGGGACCTTATATCTCTCAACATTGTACAAAAGAACCTCTCGTGGAGTATCCAATTGTACTGGGAAAAAAATAATAAGGTGGGACATGAGCAATTACCATAGAATGGTTTCCAAAGGTTTGCTCTTCTATTGTAAATCTTCGATTTCGGGGCAATTATTGGGAATACGAACGCTCGTTACTGATAGTTGACTCATATAATCTACCAGTTTATCAGCTGATGAACGAGCATCTTTCATCAGAATGCTCAATTATCAGCAACACATCTCCCTGTGTAATCAGAGATGTGCTGCCGATGATGAATAGAACAGAATGAGGGAGGAACAACTGTGGTAGTAATCATTCCTCCCACATTCAGTATGCCTCAGTCTATGTAATCAAGCTATTGCAAATGAGCGCTGATGGATGTGTTATCTTCCATAGAAACTTGCACTGCCTGAAGATCAGGCGGTGTAATACAACCCATGGTTAGGTTAGACTCACACATACGATGGAGGTCCAGCAGGAGTTTTCTTTGCAGATTCAGAAAAAAAAGGATGATATATCACTACACGCAGCTACCTTTTATCTGGTAAAATACCACCATACACTTTAGCCTAGAAACATGAGTACAAGTCTATCAAACTTTTGGGGGTATTATCAGCATGAGGAGACTTATAGGCCATGCATACTCCTCTGGAATTCTGGGAAGAAGGGATGCAAATGAGCTCTTTGCAAGCTCTGCCTCTAATGCCACCAGATGTAAGGTACCTATCCTATAAGTCAATGATCAACCCTTGAAATAGGCCTTGAGACATGACTTGAATGATTGCCCCTAATTAGTGCAGAGTAGAGAGTACTGGCTTAACTAGGTCAGATGCCTAGTTCAGAATTTGAGGGGTTCTATCGCTCCTTGTGGAGAGCACCTTAATCATCCTGAAGAAGGGATGCAAGTAAGCTCTTAGCAAGCTCTGCCTCTAAGGCCACCAGATATATGGCAGCTATCCTATAAGTCAATATTTGACCCTTTAAGTATGCCTTGAGACATGACTTGGATAATAAATAAGCCATCTCCCCATAAGGAGAGATAACACCCCCCAAATCCTGACCTAGGCCTCTCAGGCAGTTATGCTGGTACTCTGCACTGATGAGGGGCAATCAACCAAAAACAGCTTTTTTATCATCCATGTCATGTCTCAAGGCCTATTTAAAGAGTTGAACATTGACTTATAGGATAGCTGCCTTACATCTGGTGGCATCAGAGCTTGCTAAGAGCTCATTTGCATTCTTTTTTCCAAGTCTCAAGTTAAAGGCTAAGTGCACAAATGTGCTCAGTGGTAGTCTTGACCACTATACAAACCACACAATTATGTAGGGCCCCCCACCTGTCAGAGGCCTCTTGTCAAGCGAGTCAGACAGCTCCATATCTTGCTTCAGGCTGCAGGGCACAGGAGCCAACAGTTCCTGTTCCTGCTGTTCATTCTCATAGGCCTCAGGCCACTAGGAGTACAACGGTGCAGGTGGTCACAATCAACATGACCTTGTGTATCGGATCTTTAGGCCTGCTTCCCAACGTAGGTGGCCATGATGACGTCATTTTGTTGCCTACGTCGGGACACAGGCAATGCATCCAGATAGTGATGGGATGGGAGTGAGGTAAGTATTTTTTTCCCCAATATACTGGTTGCAGTAGGGAAGGGGAGGGCATAAAGGGGAAACTGCTGCATTATAAAGATACAGGAGCACTACTTCAGGGCATTTTAAAAGTACAGGGGGGACTGCAGGGAGAATTATAAAATACAGGGGTCATTATAAAAATACTGAGGGCATTAAAAAATACAGAGGGCACTACTGGGGCATTATAAAAACACAGGAAGCACTACTGGGGGCATTATAAAAATATAGGGGCACTGCTGAGGGACATAATACAGGGGACGCTACTGGGGGCATTACAGAGGGGAGAGAATTATGAATAAAGGAGTACTGCTGAGGTATTAAATTCTAGGGGCACTACAAGGGGGAATCGTAACTGCATTATTACTAATGGGGTACTGAGGGGCATTATTATTGGGCACAATATGAAGGGTACTGCTACTAATGAGGGCATTCTTGGACAGAATTATTAATATTGGGGGTACCTTAAGGACACTTCTACTAGTGAGGGCAATCTGGGATAGAATTATTACTATTGGTGGGACTCTTATTTTGTAAGTCTATTATTTTGGGGTATTGGGGAGCACAGCGGGAGCAGTATTGAGGGAAGCAGCAGTATATAGTACTATTGGGGCATCAGGAAGGGGAAGACGATGAAAAAGTGAAGAATCTAACATGTCTATGTGGTAAACTCTGCAAAGACGAGTTGCATCTGGAATACTTTATCATGACTGTTTGGTCCAAATGGAGAAGATAAGGAAAGAGAATGTCTACATTAGAGGAGACATTACTGAATATAACAGGTATGTAGTGCTGTATGTAATGTTCAATTCAAATTTGCCTTTAGCAGTAGTACTGGGAGTATGGGTTATATTGAGAAATTGGCACTGGGTTGATGGAACCATTTCATTTATCATCTCAGGCAGTAGAAAAGGTAGAATCAGCCACAACTTTCAACTGTATCTGCGGCCTAAGGATGCAGATACAGTTGTGGACAGAAATGGAACCACTGCCAGGAATAGAGATTCCTGACTGACTGTCCTGATTAGGGCCCCAAGACATAGCTTTGCTTGGGGACTCAGAAATGCCAAACCTGCCTGATTCTGCTTTTAAATTATTTTGTTCCAGCATTTGCAGGACACTGCAGGAGGTGGACTGATACCATGCACAATAATGGAGGTTGGGTGTCTGGCATAAATACTGGTATCATAAAAGGTATTTATAATAAGAAAATGAAGTTGATTAGATTTTTGTTATCAACATTTTTTTAAACATTCAAGTGGTTATTTTTTTTTTTTATGTGACTTTATAAGTCATGTTTTCATACTAGTCACTGAAGTACACACAATAGGCTGATGTTTCCTGTTTTGCAGCAGCACACTTGTCAGCTCCACTCTGTAAGCTGGGACAGGTTCATTAGAAAGCAGTTTTTTTAATAACAGATGACAGATCTGTTATACTGCTTTAAGGCAGGATAGAAACACTATACAGTATACACAGAAATAAAATGTAGATTGTATATCTCCTGCCACTCCCTGGTCTCTGGAGAAGGGAACTGTCCTTAAAGGGACTCTCTAAGACTTGATGTTGTTCTGCTAACTGCTGTAAGTAGGGGCTGGGAAGAGCAGGACAAACATACATTTTATTCTTTTTAATTTTTTATGAATATTTTAAACAAGTAGCAAAATAGATTAGGCTCTCAATGTGCTTTCAGAGCTTCTGCCTCTACTCACTCCGCTCTGCCACTCTCTACCACAACAATGCAGACTTTTAGCAGAGAGGAGCGAGTCTAGGCAGGAGTACTGCATAGCACATTGCCTGCTCCACTAAGGCCCCTTTCACACGAGCGTGACGGATTAGGTCCGGATGCGTTCAAGGTGCGTTTAGGGAAACTCGCACCATTTTGAAAGCAAGTTCAGTCAGTTTTGTCTGCAATTGCGTTCAGTTGTTTAGTTTTTTTCTGCGCGGGTGCAATGCGTTTTGATGCGTTTTTCACGCGCGTGATAAAAAACTGAAGGTTTACAAACAACATTTCCTAGCAACCATCAGTTGCACTTGCTTTAGGATGTAATACGTTTTTCACTGAAGCCCCATTCACTTCTATGGGACCAGGGCTGCGTGAAAAACGCAGAATATAGAACATGCTGCGTTTTTCACGCAACGCAGAACTGATGCGTGACAAAAAAATGCACATGTGCACAGACCCATTGAAATTAATAGGTCAGGATTCAATGCGGGTGCTATGCGTTCACGTCATGCATTGCATCCGCGCGGAAAACTTGCTAGTGTGAAAGGGGCCTAAAGCCTGACGTAGCACATCAGTGGGGTAGGCACAGGCTGTGGCTCACCAGTAGAAACTGTACATGTCAGCAATACGAGTGTACAGATTCCGAAGCGCTGGAGGCACCTGAACTTCAGGTGCCTGTTTCTCAAGAAGAACATAAAATAAGTAAATGAATAAATAAAGTATATTACAAATATTCATTTTATGACATTTAGAATAAGTTTTAAGAAACTATTTTCGAAAGTTTAAGTACACTGTAAGGAAAATTATCTAAAAAAGTGGAAAGTGTGTGTGTGTGTGCGTGTGTGTGTGTGTGTGTAGAATCAGTCTGGGTGCCAATTTGTTTTCAAAGCAATTAAACCAGAACACTGCTACTGCATACTTTCATGTATAATTATTGAAAAATCACTGTACACTATAAAATCACCTCAATACAATAAACTTGTAAACATTAAAATTTTGTTTTGTAAATAAATTCAAACCACAAAAGACTTGTAAATTGTAGATTATTTTAAATAAGCTGCAGATAAAAAAAAAATAATGCTCTGTAATAAAATAGCATTTTTTTTCTATTAACCTTTCCTAAAAGTAATTTTTAATTGAATTGGATACTTATGCAAAGCAGTATAATAAAATAGAACAAGAATAAACAGTTATAATTACATTTCCTTTGTATCACATTAGCTTCACAATGACAACCTAGCGCAGAGCCCCCAGTGAAGCTGGCGCGAATTGTGCATTGGAGAGCTGGACAGTGAGGTGCAGCAATTTCACTGGGGTTCTATGGTTAGTTCTGCATGAGATGTATTGATATTTGATCTTTACATTTTAGAAATTGGTTCATTATTTGCTGTTATATACAGTGCCTTGAAAACGTATTCTTACCCACTTGAACTTTTCCACATTTTTTTACGTGACACCCACAAACTTAAATATATTTATTTATTTATTTATTGGTATTTTATGTGATAGACCAACACAAAGTAGAAAGTATGTGTGAAGTGAAAAGAAAATGATTCAACGTTTTCAAAATTGTAATAAATAAAAAAAACTGGAAAGTGTGGCATGCATTTATATTCAGCTCCCCTGAGTCAATAGTTTGTAAGACCAACTTTCACTGCAATTATAGCTGCAAGTATTTTGGGCTATGTCTCTACCAGCTTTACACATCTAGAAGCAGAAATTTTTGCCCATTCTACTTTGCAAAATACCTCTAGCTCAGTCAGATTGGATGTAGAACTTCTGCGAACAGTAATTTTCAAGTCTTGCCACAGATTCTCAATGGGATTTAGGTCTGGACTTTGACTGGCTCATTCTAACACATGAATATGCTTTGATCTAAACCAGGCATGCTCAACCTGCGGCCCTTCAGCTGTTGCAAAACTACAACTCTCAGCATGCCCGAATAGCCTACAGCTATCAGCCTACAGCAGGGCATTGTGGGAGATGTAGTTTTACAACAGCTGGAGGGCCGCAGGTTGAGCATGCCTGAACCATTCCATTGTAGCTCTGGCTGTATGTTTAGGGTCATTGACTGCTGAAAGGCTAACCTCTGTCCCAGTCTTGTGCAGCCTCTACTAGGTCTTCTTCCAGGATTGTCCTGTATTTAGCTCCATCAATCTTCCCATCCACTCTGACCAGCTTCCCTGTCCCCACTGAAGAAAATCATTCCCACAACATGATGCTGCCACAACTGTTTCATAAAATACATTTAGTGGGTGTAACATGAAAAAATATGAAATGGGTTCAATGGGTATGCATACAATTGAACTGTACTCTACACGAATTGTACTTGGCATTATTCGTAATGCTCCCAACTCTGCATCCTACACTGTCCATGCAATGTTAATGGCTGTTTTTAATTGTTTTTGCTTCCAGATATTTAATATGGTGGGTCTCTGCTATTTCAAACAACTAATATCTGCAGCTAATGTCTGCAACTGGCAATAATACCAGTCATAGACATTACAACCTTTAGATGCCATGATCAAGTATGGGGCTACAAAAAAATAAAAAAATAAAAGTTTAAAAAATGTAAAAATAATAAAAATAATCATGTAATGTTAATTACCCCCCTTTGCTTAGAATAAAGAAATAATGACATAAATAATAAAAAATGTAAACATCATGGGCATCATCGCATCCAATAACAACCGTACTATTAAAATATAAAAATATTTTTACAATATGGTGAATGGCTGATTTGCCATTTTTTCATTGCTTCACTTACCCCAAAAAAATTTATAAAATGTGATAAAAAAATAACACACATTCCAGAATGGTATTTACAAAAACTACAGATCTTCCCGCAAAAAATGAGCCCCCACACAGCTCAGTAGACATAACTATAAAAAAGTTATGGGGGTCAGAATATGATAATGTAAAAAAAAAAAATTTCAACGTTTTAATTATTTTAACACCTGTACATACTGTATGTGGTATCATTGTAATCCTACTGACCCAGAGAATGAAGGACATAGGTCAGTTTTGCTGCAAAGCAAATGCTGTAGGCAAAAAACCTGTAAAACTGTGGAGGAATTGCATTTTTTTCCAATTCCATTTGGAATTTTTTTTCCTGCTTCCCACTAAGTTTTATACCATATTAAATGGTGGCATTATAAAGTACAACTTGTCCCGCAAGAAACAAGCCTGCATATATATATATGGGAACGGAAATATAAAAAAGAAAATGAAAAACCTCCTGTATCCTAAGGGTTGAATGACCTATGTTGTGGATATACCAGCGTACACAGTACATATTACATGGGGATATTGTAGGTTTAATAGTCTTTCAGTTTTGGATTGAAGTTGAGTTTGGATTATTTGTGCTTGGATCTATTGTTCTTCATAGGCTCATAAATTTAGATCCCTGTCATTTAAATCTCTGCCTCTTTTAATACATGAAAATAATCAGCTGGCTTTAGAAGCAGATATGAACTGAAAGTTGTTGTGTAGTGTATGTTCTACAAGTAAACCCAGATTTCCCTTTTTTTATGTTACCTAGGACACATGATGCAGAAAGATCAGTACACAGCTGCATAACTGTACACGTATCCAAACTGATTCTCAGGAAAGACGTAGACATGGGCTTTAATCACATCTCTATGTGACCACACGTTCAGGTTTCTTGATGCAGTTTTGGAAGTCAAAACCAGGAGTGAATTCAATAGAGATAAGGTGTATCTTCCCTTTATACTTCCTCTCCTTTTATGAATGTGTGGCCATACCCTGTGACTACTTTCTAGGTCAATACTTCTCAAACATTCTCTACTTGGGCCTCCCCTACCAATCCATAGTGATACCAGGACCTCACCAGTGAAGAACTAATATCACACAGGACCAAAAATATACAAATCATCTCTTTTTTCAAAAAGAAAGCAGATTCTCTAACATCACCAAATGTAAGGTAGCTATCCTATAAGTCAATTTTCTACATTTTACACCTACTAGGCACTCTCCATAAGGAGAAATAATACCCCTAAGGGCTTGTTCACATCAACGTTATGTAGTCCTTTATGGCTTTCCGTTATAACATGGTTATAACAGAAAATAACGGAATCCATAAGATGGAAATCAAAACGGAAAACCCTTAGAGGCGTTCTGTTTTGATCCATCATAATAGAAGTCTATGGGCTTGCATAATGGATCCGCCTGTTTTCTGTTATACAGGATGGAAAACAAGGTTCTTTCGACAGAACTTTCTTTTCCGTCCTGCATAACCGAAACCAGGCGGATCCGTTATGCAGGCCTATAGACTGCTATTATGATGGATGAAAATGGAATGCCTCTAAAGGCTTCCATTTTGATTTCTGTCTTATGGACTCTGTTATTTTCCATTATAACCATGTTATAACGGAATGCCATAACGGAATACATAAAGTTGATGTGAACAAGCCGTAATCCTGACAAAGGCCTCTCAGTTAAGCCAGTTATCTCTGTTCTGCGTTGATGAGTTTCAGTCTAAAACAACTGTCTGCAAAAGAGGTACTGGCTTAGCTTTAATCCTAAACTATGTCTCAAGGCCTGTTTGAAAGGTCAAAGACATTTAGTGGCATTAAATCCTTACATTTGTTTTCTTTTTGGAATGACAGCTAATTTTCCTACCTTTTTCCCAGAGGATCATTGTCTGGCCTTTAAGACTACTTACACTTACTAGGCATTGTTCATAAGGAGAAATAGTAGCCCTGAAGACAGTGACAACCAAATACCAGTGTGCAACACTCTTATTGTCCCCATCATCTGCAACCAAATACCACTGTGTTGTGCACATAATCCCTCTTAGAAGGACCAAATATCTTAGTGCCAAATACCACAATGAAGTACAAATACCTCCTCAGAAGATCTATAATATACCCCAGTCAAAATACCTAACAGAAGTGCCAAACAAGCATCACAGAGCAGCATGCAATGCCTCCCCAGAAGTTCCAAATAAATATCTCATTATAGCAAAAGTACTTCCCCAAAGCTGCCAAACAAACTCTCTAGATGTGTGAAGCAACCCTTCCAATAAAACACAAAATACCTTCAAGGAATTGCCAAAGAAGTACCACAGTGCAGCACAATCCCCCCCCCCCCTCCACAGAAGCTCTAAATACTACAGTGCAGCCAAAAATGCCTCCTCAGAAGTTCCAGTTACGTATCATGATGCAGTACAAAATATTCCCCTTGAAGTGGCAAATATTAAAGTGCAGCACCATTGTCAGCAGCATTATTCCTGTTTCCACCCATTCCCCACTGGCAGCAGCACTGACCCCTTGGCTACCACTCTCCTCAAGAACAGTATTGTTCCTTTTTCCATACATCTCCTACTGGCTACGGCATTGTCCCCTTCTTCACTGCCAGCAACAATGAACTAGTAGTTTAAAGAGACTCCGTAAGCATTTTTTACCATGATTAACTGCTGACCGCTTCACTGAAAAGTGCTCTCTTTACTCAGCTGCTTCATAGCACCTGGCCTGTGGCAGGGACCTCTTAGGGTATGGCCACACGTTCAGGTTTCTTGCGGTTTTGGAAGCCAAAACCAGGAATTAATTGCAAAAGAGGCAAGGCAGTATCTGGCATTGATACTTACTTTTCTTTTTTGATCCACCCCTGATTGTGGCTTCCTAATATACATCAACAAACCAGAACATTTGGCTGTAGCCTCATGATCCAAAAATGAACTTGTCCTGGTCATTGCAGAGGTAGCTACACACTTGGATGTTTCTATTATAACCATTCATTTCAACAGAGCCTGGCATGTCAGTTCTTCATTATAGTATAGGACTAGCATTGACTTGCCTTCATGCAATTGAGTGGATCACTGCTAAAAAGTTAATTTACAGCTAAAAGGGTTAATGTATTTTCACAGCTGTGTTATGTGATTTAAAGAGTAGAACATGGGAAAACACTAGAGATGAGCGAACATGCTCGTCCGAGCTTGGTGCTCGTTCGAGCATTAGGGTACTCGTACGTGCTTGATACTCGGACAAGCATATTGCGATACTCGAGGAAATGGCATCTTCCTCTTCCTGCATGTTAGGTGCCTTTTTCTCAGCCAATCAACATGCAGGAGAGTCTTTGGTACCCCCTAGCATCACGTGGAACCTCTACAAGTCGATAGCAGGGATTGGCTGGCCAGATCAGATGACCAGGGAATATAAGAATCTGGTCCCGCGCTGCTCGCCTCAGACGCCGCCTGGATGAGATTAGGGATAGAGCTGCTGTCTGTCAGGGAGAGTGTTAGGGCCTCCATTTAGATTTTGGTTAGGCAGGAATCATCCACAAAGAACCCAACAGCCCTTCTAAGGTCTACAAGCACCTTTTTTTGGTCTCCTCCTGGCTGCTGGCTGGGACTTGTAGTGCAGCTATCGCCATCTTGGCTGCACACTGTGCACAGCGACCGGTGGCAGACAGGGGACAGCACGTAGTCAACCCAGACCCCAAAGAAATTGCTCAAAGTCCTCTCAGTACTCATTTTTGCTGCTGCTGTACCTTGGCTTGCTGGGATCTGCAGTGCAGTCTAGGGAATACGTTTTTTCTCTCAGTTATATATACTACAGTACAGTGAACAATTCTGTAGTGTGCGGTACAGTAGCCGCAGTCTAGAAAATATGTTTTTTCTCTGTTATATATACTACAGTGCAGTGAACAATTCTGTGGTGTGCGGTAGAGTAGCCGCAGTCTAGAAAATACGTTTTTTCTCTCAGTTATATATACTATAGTGCAGTGAACAATTGTGTGGTGTGCGGTACAGTAGCCGCAGTCTAGAAAATACGTTTTTTCTCTGTTATATATATTACAGTGCAATGAACAATTTTGTGGTGTGCGGTACAGTAGCCGCAGTCTAGACAATACATTTTTTCTCTCAGTTATATATACTACAGTCCAGTTAAAAGTTCTGTGGTGTGCAGTACACTAGCCACAGTCTAGAGAGTACGTTTTTTTCTCTGTTATATATACTACAGTGCAGTGAAAAATGATGTGGTGTGCGATAGAGTAGCCGCAGTCTAATGAGTACATTTTTTCTCTCAGTTATATATACTACAGTGCAGTGAACAATTCTGTGGTGTGTGGTACAGTAGCCGCAGTCTAGAGAGTATGTTTTTTCTCTCAGTTATATATACTACAGTGCAGTGAACAATTCTGTGGTGTGCAGTACAGTAGCCGCAGTTTAGAAAATACGTTTTTTATCTCAGTTATATATACTACAGTGCAGTGAACAATTCTGTGGTGTGCGGTACAGTAACCGCAGTCTAGAGAGTACGTTTTTTCTCTCAGTTATATATACTACAGTGCAGTGAAAAATTCTGTGGTGTGCGGTACAGTAACCGCAGTCTAGAAAATACGTTTTTTCTCTCAGTTATATATACTACAGTGCAGTGAACAAGTCTGTGGTGTATGGTACAGTAACCGCAGTCTAGAGAGTACGTTTTTTTCTCTCAGTTATATATAAAACAGTGCAGTGAACAATTCTGTGGTGTGTAGTACAGTAGCCGCAGTCTAGAAAATACGTTTTTTCTTTCAGTTATATATACTACAGTGCAGTGAACAATTCTGTGGTGTGCGGTACAGTAGCCGCAGTCTATACAGTACGTTTTTTCTCTCAGTTATATATACTACAGTCCAGTTAAAAGTTCTGTGGTGTGCAGTACACTAGCCGCAGTCTAGAGAGTACGTTTTTTCTCTGTTATATATACTACAGTGCAGTGAACAATTCTGTGGTGTGCGGTACAGTAGCCGCAGTCTAGAGAGTGTGTTTTTTTCTCTCAGTTATATATACTACTATGCAGTGAACAATTCTGTGGTGTGCGGTACAGTAGCCGCAGTCTAGAAAATACGTTTTTTCTCTCAGTTATATATACTACAGTGCAGTGAACAATTCTGTGGTGTGCGGTACAGTAGCCGCAGTGTAGAAAATACGTTTTTTCTCTCAGTTATATATCCTACAGTGCAGTGAACAATTCTGTGGTGTGTGGTACAGTAGCCGCAGTGTAGAAAATACGTTTTTTCTCTCAGTTATATATACTACAGTGCAGTGAACAATTCTGTGGTGTGCGGTACAGTAGCCGCAGTGTAGAAAATACGTTTTTTCTCTCAGTTATATATACTACAGTGCAGTGAAAAATTCTGTGGTGTGCGGTACAGTAACCGCAGTCTAGAAAATACGTTTTTTCTCTCAGTTATATATACTACAGTGCAGTGAACAATTCTGTGGTGTGCGGTACAGTAACCGCAGTCTAGAGAGTAAGTTTTTTCTCTCAGTTATATATAAAACAGTGCAGTGAACAATTCTGTGGTGTGCTGTACAGTAGCCGCAGTCTAGAAAATACGTTTTTTCTTTCAGTTATATATACTACAGTGCAGTGAACAATTCTGTGGTGTGCGGTACAGTAGCCGCAGTCTAGAAAATACATTTTTTTCTCTCAGTTATATATACTACAGTGCAGTGAAAAATTCTGTGGTGTGCGGTACAGTAACCGCAGTCTAGAAAATACGTTTTTTCTCTCAGTTATATATACTACAGTGCAGTGAACAATTCTGTGGTGTGCGGTACAGTAACCGCAGTCTAGAGAGTACGTTTTTTCTCTCAGTTATATATACTACAGTGCAGTGAAAAATTCTGTGGTGTGCGGTACAGTAACCGCAGTCTAAAAAATACGTTTTTTCTCTCAGTTATATATACTACAGTGCAGTGAACAATTCTGTGGTGTGCGGTACAGTAACCGCAGTCTAGAGGGTACATTTTTTCTCTCAGTTATATATAAAACAGTGCAGTGAACAATTCTGTGGTGTGCGGTACAGTAGCCGCAGCCTAGAAAATACGTTTTTTCTTTCAGTTATATATACTACAGTGCAGTGAACAATTCTGTGGTGTGCGGTACAGTAGCCGCAGTCTAGAAAATACGTTTTTTCTCTCAGTTATATATACTACAGTGCAGTGAATAATTCTGTGGTGTGCGGTACAGTAGCCACAGTCTAGAAAATACGTTTTTTCTATCAGTTATATATACTACAGTTCAGTGAATAATTCTGTGGTGTGCGGTACAGTAGCCACAGTCTAGAAAATACGTTTTTTCTCTCAGTTATATATACTACAGTGCAGTGAATAATTCTGTGGTGTGCAATACAGTAGCCACAGTCTAGAAAATACGTTTTTCTCTCAGTTATATATACTACAGTGCAGTGAACAATTCTGTGGTGTGCGGTACAGTAGCCGCAGTCTAGAGAGTACGTTTTTTCTCTCAGTTATATATACTACAGTGCAGTGAAAAATTCTGTGGTGTGCGGTACAGTAGCCGCAGTCTAGAAAATACGTTTTTTCTCTCAGTTATATATACTACAGTGCAGTGAACAATTGTGTGGTGTGCGGTACAGTAGCCGCAGTCTAAAGAGTACGTTTTTTCTCTCAGTTATATATACTACAGTGCAGTGAAAAATTCTGTGGTGTGCTGTACAGTAGCCGCAGTCTAGAAAATACATTTTTTCTTTCAGCTATGTATACTACAGTGCAGTGAAAAATTCTGTGTTGTGCGGTACAGTAGCCACAGTCTAGAAAATACGTTTTTGGCCTCAAATAGTAATTCTACAGTTTAGTGAATACACAAAATGTTGAACCCCAGGGCTAAGGGTCGAGGATGAGGACGTAGGCGTTCAAGTAGTGTAGGGGGCAGAGGCCGTTGTCCTGGGCAGGGTGACACAGTACCTGCTGATGAGGGAGCAGTGGAACGCCGCAGAGGTTCTCTCCCTAGCTTCATCTCGCAACTTACAGGGACACGTGGTAGAGCTCTATTGAAACCACAACAGTGCGAACAGGTGATGACGTGGATAGCGGATAATGTGTCCAGTAATTTATTCACCAGCCAGTCTTCCACGCAGTCCACCCACGCTAGCCAAGGGAGTAGACCTCTGGCTCCTCCAACTCAACCTCCTTCACCCCAGCCTGCCTGCCTCCGTGGAAAATATGGAATCCATATTTTCCGGCATACTCCCAGGAACTCTTTTCAGGACCCTTCCCAGAGTCACAAACCACTGCTCAGCAGTCTGTGGGTGATGAGAGTGTGGACTTAGTGCAAGTAGTGTGTAAAGAGGTAAACAAAGTCCTAGTAGAAATAGGAAAAAACAAGGATGGCACTGCACTCCAAAAATCCTATCCAGAGACAAATCAAATGGGAAGAGGTAATGGTGGTGCTCTGCTGGAATATGGTGAAGGAAGTCCCATATAGCAAATGCGAATGAATAGAAAAAGACAGCCAGCGGCACTCACCAATCTTCAAGCTTTATTCAATACGAGGATTCCAGTGTCTTGTTCGCTGGATGATGGGGGCGGACAGCACGCCTGCAGCGTACACCGGTAACAGTGACGGCCGTTTCGCGCGTAACTCGCGCTTCGCCAGGCTGAAAGGGACGTAATCACGTCTCATGCTATATGGTGTACAGGCCCCTCCCATACATACGCAAACGAGACGGGCATACAAAAATACACCATAATAGCGAAAAAGTGTACATAAATATACGTTACATAAAAAAAAACGAACATCATAATAAACATCATTATAAAAACACACTCATGTCATTCTTATCATTGAGTCCCAAAGGACCCATTGCTTGTGTCCTCAATATCCACCTCGCCTCTCTTCTCAGAAATATACGATGTCTATCGCCACCCTGTGGTGGACATGGTACTATTTCCAGTCCGGTGAACTCTAATGCCTTAAAGGGGTTGTCCGAGTTATTTTTTTGTTCTTTATATGTTTCTAACTTGTCAGGTATAACAACTTTCCCATATACTTTGTGTTTCTAGAGCTGCTGGTTTCTCAGAGTTGACTGAGGGTCACATGACCTTTGATGTCACCTTATCTCTCTGCTCTGTGATGTTTCGTTCACAAGCCTCAGAGTTCAGATAACAGTCTGTACACGAGATGTCACTGGCCACGCCCCCTTTCTTTGCTGGCTGCTATCTGCTCTCCCTGGTTTCCTTCAGATAAAACATTAACCCCTTTAGCCAGAACACACTGATGGCTCAAGGCTTTACAACAAACAGTAGCTGCAGCAGTGAGAGGAGACAAATGCTTGGCACAAGAGCTGTAGAGGAATTGTATTGTACAAGAACAGGTAGGGAGAAATTCCTGTATGTATTAGCAGTGTCATTGTACAGCTGGGACTTGTAGTCCTACACATACAACATGCTGCTGAGTATTCCAGCAGGCAGACATGTCACTCAGCACCAGGGTTGCCAACCGTCCAGAAATTTCTGGACAGTCCGTAAAAATAGGGGACTTTTTTCCTGTGTCCGTGAAAAAAAATAGCCGTGTCCGTGATTTTTTTGAGGATAGTGGTTCTTGAGTAGGTTATTTTGGTGGTAATTATCATCATTTTACAGCTCACAGTAAGGGCTGGTAATGCATTATTGTTAGTATATTGAACTATAGCTCTGCATTGCTTATAATCTTTATCATTCATTATGGTTTTTCAATTTGTCCGTAAAAAGTGTTGGCTGTCCGTGATTTTGGGATAAATTGTCCAGAAAAACGAAAAATTCTGGTTGGCAACCCTGCTCAGCACTTGTATTCATTCCCTTTGCAGAGTGGGGGGGAGAAGGGGGAGGGGCTGAGATTGTTGTTATTGCATGTAAACAAAGACCAGAAGAGAACCAGGGAAATGAGGAAATATGGATTTTTTTTGCCTAAAACCTGCTTAACTTAGTTATATATTGCTGCCCATCAGATTTACAGTGCTATATATTTTTTGTCATAACTCGGACAACCCCTTTAAGGTTACTATTATGTTCTAACCGGACATGCTCAATCAATCTTAGTGAACCCTTACCCGAATTTACTGAACTAAGATGCTCCCTAAATCTTTCTACTAAGGGCCTAATTCACGTTCACAGTCCACGAGATAGACTACATAGCGACTTTTACATGTAATAAAATCTCTTACATGGTGTTCTATTCCTCCTACATTTACGAAGGACCGATGACTATTGTAGACGCAATATGAGCAATTGCCGCATTTGCGGTTGCCCTTTGGTAAAAACTCATTAAGCCAGGTGCGTTTTTCTTTCTCTTTGTATCTACTGCGAACTAATAAATTACACAGTGTATGTGTCCTCCTGAAGGACACTAGGGGTCGATCACTAATTAGACCTTTTAGGGAGTCATCTCTCTGAACTATCTCCCAGTTATCTTCAATGACTCTTTTTATCTTATCGGACAGGGGACCATACTTAAAGGAGAAAGAGCAACCAATAGGATTTTTTTCCTCTTTATTCCGCTTACCACTATCGCCTCTAAGTATGTCCCTCCTGGAGATCTTAGAGGCTTTTTCCATGGCTTCCTCAAGCAGCAATCTAGGATACCCTCGTGCTACTAACCTTTCCTTTATTTCAGACGCCTGTCTTTCGTATCCCTCCTGTGTGGAGTTAATGCGCTTTAGTCTGATAAATTGTCCAAAAGGGACCGCTTTTTTAACATAATGTGGATGGTAACTGGTATGGTGGAGTAGCGAGTTCGTTGCCGTGGGCATGTGAAAACCCTCGGCCAACCAACCCGCCATCCACCACAGACAGGGACACATCAAAAAATTCCAAACAGGAGCCCCCAAACACATAAGTGAATTTCATGTTCATAGTGTTACTCACGTTTAAATAATTAGCAAACTCTGAATACTGTTGTGAATTGCCAGACCATATTATGAATATATCATCAACAAATTGGAGGTAAAGACATATCCAGGGGAGAAAAGGATTACAAACATTATAGACATAGCTATCATTAAAACGGGCCAGCTAGAGATTTGCCAAGGTACAAGCCACTGGTGTCCCCATGGCCGTCCCGAACCTCTGCCTATAGCACCCCTCACCGAATCTAAAAGTGGGGTGGCCAGAGGGAGAAGCAGGGCCAGAGCAGGTAGATCAGCAACTGTTTCACGGAGTGAAGCTCCCGTGCCGAGGCCTAGATGTTCGCAAGTCTGGAGGTTTTTTAAAGAAAGTGAGGATGACCGACGGACTGTGGTGTGCAACCTGTGCCACACCAGGATCAGCAGGGGAGCCACCACTACCAGCCTAACCACTACCAGCATGCGCAGGCATATCAGTGCTAAACACCCGACTCAATGGAACCAAGGCCGTTCACCTCCTGCGGGTCACACCACTGCTCCTTCCCCTGTGTCACATGCTGGCTCTGCGAGTCAACCCCCCGCCAAGGACCCTGGCACGAGCGCTTCCCACCCTACAACCACCCCTTCACCTCCACGATCCTCCACACCCTTCACCAATGTGTCCCAGTGCAGCGTTCAGCTGTCTTTGCATCAGACTTTGGAGCGCAAGCGCAAATACAATTCCACCCACACACATGCACAAGCCCTAAACGTCCACATTTCCAAACTGCTGAGCCTGGAGATGCTGCCCTATAGACTGGTAGAGACTGAGGCTTTCCGCAACCTGATGGCGGTGGCTGTCCCTCGGTACTTGGTCCCCGGCCGCCACTATTTTTCCTGATGTGCCGTCCCAGCCCTACACCAGCACGTGTCAGAGAACATCATCCGTACCCTGACCAACGCTGTTTCTGAGAAGGTCCACCTAACCACGGACACGTGGACAAGTGCTGCCGGGCAGGGACACTATATCTCCCTGACGGCACACTGGGTTAACTTGGTGGAGGCTGGGACCGAGTCTGACCCTGGGGCCGCTCATGTACTGCCCACACCGAGGATTGCGGGGCCTACCTCGGTCACGGTTTCTCAGACTTATTATGCCTCTTCCTCCAACCCCTCCTCCTCCTACTCTCAATTACCATCCGTGAGCACGGCGCCTTCAGTCGGTAGCTCTAGGCGCAGCAGCACTGCCTTGGGTAAGCGCCAGCAGGCGGTGCTGAAACTGCTGAGCTTAGGTGACAAGAGGCACACCGCCCAAGAGCTGTTACAGAGCATCACGGTGCAGACCGATCTTTGGCTGGCGCCGCTGAACCTCAAACCAGGCATGGTTGTGGATGACAACGGGCGTAACCTGGTGGCGGCTCTGCAACTCGGCAGACTCACACATGTGCCATGCCTGGCCCATGTGTTCAGTCTTGTGGTTCAGCGGTTCCTCAAGACCTACCCCAATTTGTCTGATTTGCTCACCAAGGTGCAACGCATCTGTGCGCATTTCCGCAAGTCAACCACAGATGCTGTCACCCTCAGGGCAGTGCAACGGCGCTTACAACTGCCAGCTCACCGTCTGTTGGGCGACTTGCCCACGTGGTGGAATTCCACATTACACATGTTAGCCAGGGTTTACCAGCAGCGCAGAGCGATTGTAGACTGCCAGATGACAACTTCCACGAGAACTGGTAGTCAGGTTAGTCAGCTTCCTCAAGTCTACAATGAGGACGTGGATGTCTGATATCTGTCAGGTGTTAAGCAACTTTGAGGCGTCAACACAGATGGTCAGCGGCGATACCGCCATTATCAGAGTCACCATCCCGCTGCTTTGTCTACTGAAAAAGTCACTGCTCACCGTGAAGTCAGAGGCTTTGCGCTTGTCACAGGAGATGGGGGAAGAAGATACATTGCTTAATAGCCAGAGCACTCTCAGGTCTGTTTCTCAGTGCGTATTGGAGGAGGGGAAGGATGAGGAGGAAGAGGAGGAGACTGTTGGCGAGACTGAAGAGGGTACCAATGCTCATTCCTTCTTATCTGTTGAGCGCGTATGGGCTGAAGAGGAGGAGTTGGAGGAGGAGGAAATGGAGAGTCAGCCTATTGAGGAGAGGGAATTCTTGCGTGTTGGGACTCTGGCGCACATGGCTGACTTCATGTTAGGCTGCCTTTCCCGTGACCCTCGCGTTAGAAGCATTTTTGCCAACACTGATTACTGGGTGTTCACCCTCCTGGACCCCCGGTACAAGCAGAACTTTTCCACTCTCATTCCTGTAGAGGAAAGGAGTATGAGAGTGAATCAATATCCACAGGCCCTGGTGCACAAGCTGAAACTATCCTTCCCATCTGACACCGCTAGCGGCAGAGGACGTAGTTCTGTGGGCCAACTAGCAGGGAAGAGGAGGCGAGCAGGCAGCTTGTCAAGCACTGGCAGGGGAACACTCTCCAAGGCCTTTGCCAGTTTTATGTCACCCCAGCAAGACTATGTCACCCGTCCCCAGTCTAGGCAGAGTAGGGGGGAGCTGTTCAGAAAGATGATGAGGGAGTACCTAGCTGACCATACCAACGTCCTGCGTGATCACTCTGCTCCATACAACTACTGGGTTTCAAAGCTGGACACGTGGCCTGAACTGGCGCTGTAAGCCTTGGAGGTGCTGGCCTGCCCTGCCGCTAGCGTGTTGTCAGAGCGGGTCTTCAGTGCAGCTGGCATCATCACTGATAAGCGTACACGCCTGTCAACTGACAGCGCTGACAGGCTGACGATTATTGAAATGAATAAAGCCTGGATTTCACCGGAATTCAAATCTCCACCGGGGGAAAGCAGTTCAACATGAAGATTCTTTATGTATCCTCTCCTCTCCTCCTCATCCTTCTCTTCGCACACAAACGCTGAGCCAACAGGCAATGTTTCTGAGGGCCAACTGGCGCTCTTTACAAACAATGTTTACAGAGGGCCACCTACAGGCCCTCTCTCCAATAAATTTTTTAGGAGCGTCAACTACAGACACTCAAAAACAATTTTTTTCAGGATGGTTAACTTCAGACACTCCAAAACAAATTTTTGGGAGGCTTACCTACAGCCATTTGACTGCAATCTCAGTCTGACCAAGGCATTGGTGGTGTCACCGCCATGCTGTGTCAGGGTAAATTTTTATGTGCTTCACCTGCTACCTCAGTCTAACTTGGTCACTCTGGGTTCACCGTCATGCAGTGTCAGGGTACATTTTTGGGTGGTTCACCTGCTACCTCAGTCTAACTTGGTCACTCTGTTGTCACCACCATGCTGTGTCAGGCTTATGCCTGCGTCGTGGGGCGGGGGATAGGACAGCAGTGCCAGCATGGGCAGTGGTGGCACCCGCAGGCGGTGATGGACCTTCGTTGCACCTAGTTGGGTGCTTTACTATCATGTGATGGGCTTGTGCCTTGCCCATCTTGGTCTGGGTCAGCACAATTGTCTTGAGGGTCACCACCAGGCTGTTGCCCAGAATTTGGCGTAATGGTACGATTAGGCAACCATGCATGCTGCCCCTGCTGTTTCCTGTCCATTTCCGTTGTGTTTCCATCATTTTCTTAGGTTTCCAGGTTTCCACTCAACCTTCCCTGTGCAGAGCTTTGGTCCCCTGCAAAAAATGCTCGAGTCTCCCATTGACTTCAATGGGGTTCGTTCTTCGAAATGAGCACCCGAGCATCGGGAAAAATTTGACTCGAATAACGAGCACCCAAGCAGTTTAGTGCTCTCTCATCTCTAGAAAACACCATAGTTATTGTGCCCTACTCAGCAGAAGGCTGGCTGGCACTGTCCCATATGAGTCAAGAGTGCTGTATGATTGGATCAGCCAGTGAGTCTGGTCTAGACAGCCAAAGTGTGAAGAACTGCATGAGTCTGTGCACTTGTATTCTTCATCCTTACATGCATATGTTTGAGAAAAATAGAACAGATATTCTCAGTCTGTTTAGGATCATAAGGGACAGTGGATGACGGCAAAGGTAACACAGATCTTTGGTTTTGAACTTGTGTGTGATGAATGGATATATTTCTTCAAAACCCACCATACTTTGGAAACAGATTGGCTGTCGAATCTAAAATCTTCAGCCCGGGAATTGCAGAAAAAGAACACAATTGCATGCCTGTGTTCAATTTGGGGTGTTGTCTGGATTCGATGGATTCGAGAGACTCAGAGATAGCTAATGTACAGTCTGCTTTCCAATATACACGTACAGCCTTGGAAAGATTGTGTGTATAACCAATTCCATGCACAGATTTGAACGTGTTTCAAAATTAGATGCTAAAAACCACCTTTATTAATTGTCCTTAGACGGGTAAGTGGGTATATATCTAAAAACAACAAAATCCAGAGGGTACATAGGTAACAAAAATAGGACAGAGAGGAGGCACAGTAGATATAGATGAAACGGGTCAAAATACATACACTGACCCTATATCGCCCTCAATACAGAAACCTGAGCTATGCCCAGATATCTCCCTTGATGGTAGGGATCTTCTGTCCTCGTACCTAACTCCCTCACATGGGTCCCTACAAAACCCTATTCAAGAAATAGGGTCAGTGTATATATTTTGACCCGTTTCATCTATATCTACTGTGCCTCCTCTCTGTCCTATTTTTGTTACCTATGTACCCTCTGGATTTTGTTGTTTTTAGATATATACCCACTTACCCATCTATGGACAATTAATAAAGGTGGTTTTTAGCATTTAATTTTGAAACACGTTCAAATCTGTGCATGGAATTGGTTATAGTCTTCAGTAACGTGGTATATTGTATTGAATATCTTTATTTTGGGAATAAAGATTGTTTGTATACCCTGCACTGATGCCAATGGTGTCAGAAGGATTCTTCACAATGAGGAAAACAATAATAATTAAAACACATTGCACATTCAATTTAGAGAAGGGCGAGTGCTTCTTGTTATCACAATTACAATTAGTCAATGGGAGAAAACTGGGTGATATAGCATTTTAGTGCTGGATGAAGAAGTTTTGTTTTGTGTTTTTCCTCCAATACTGATATTATCTGGCTAAAGGGATTTTCCCATTTTATAATGTGATGGGCTTAATGCTAGAATAAACTATATTAAATATCACTTTATGATCAGTGGTGGATCAACTTTTCAATCCTGAGAATGAAAGTGACCCTTGTAAACTTTCTCTGAAGGTGCTCCCGGTCACCTGGTTCTGCAGGGAACTGTAACTAGCACCTTTCAAGAGGTTTTCCCATGAAAAATATTCTTCAGTTTTCAAACCAGCACCTGAATCTGAATACTTTTGTATATGCATGTAATTAAAAAATGTATTATAGCTACTGGGTTATTTAATGAAAGTAGGGATGAGCGAACCGAACCGTAACGAACCAGATTCGTTACGAACTTTCCCAAAAGTTCGGTTCGTCATCGAACCGAATTTTCAGAAAGTTCGTGACGAATCTGGTTAAAATAACGGCGACGCAAAATATACGCATATTTATTGAGAATGTACGCTAATGCGTACATATTCAGTTAAGTAGCGTACCTTTGACAACGCTAGACTGTATGTTCGTTACTTGAGTAGGAATGTTCGCAGACGCAGTATATGCGTACGCTAATGCGTACATATTCAGTTAAGTGGCGTACCTTTGACAACGCTAGACTGTATGTTCGTTACTTGAGTAGGAATGTTCGCAGATGCAGTGTATGCGTACGCTAATGCGTACATATTCAGTTAAGTAGCGTACCTTTAACAACGCTACACTGTATGTTCGTTATTTGTGCGGGAATGTTCGCATTAGCGTACGCATTAGTGTAAATTCTCAAATATGCGTATATTTTGCGTCGCCGTTGTTGAAGTCACTTGGATTTTTTCCACTTTTTTCATTGTAATAGCAACTGCAAGTAAACGAAACTATACCCTATCAGACTCCCATTATTGTAGCAGCAATTATTCAGCCATTATAGCAAGGTTCGTTTTAGGTTCGGTTCGTACGAATCCGAACTTCACTAAAGTTCGCCGAAGCGAACCGAACTTTTCAAAAGTTCGCTCATCCCTAAATGAAAGGTATCTGTAAAGTGCCACCTGCTGTTTGTTTTTTCCTTATTTCGTTGTCTTACTTGCTGAGAAGACGGCACATGCTCAGTTTTGATCCCTTCTTTCCCTCCTCAGCTCTGTTATCTCGGTCCTGCATACTCAGGCTCTCCTCAGTTTACTCTTGCAGTCCTGAGCTGTGATAGGGAGAGAACTATAGACGAACGACGCATCTCCTAAGAAAGGACACTCCCCTTGAGCTGCCATCTTGATATAAATCTAGCAGAGCAATTGGAGCAATGAATAGGGAGATCTCTGGATCCATGTGAGGTACAGGGCTGGTTCTAGCTTTGTACTAATGTACTATATGGTATCTGATGTTTCATACCAGCAATGGCCATTAGAACATTGTAAAAGCATTATAACCATATCTTTATGTCATCTGGGTATTTAGTCCAGGAAAAGCACTTTATTTCTTTAAAAAACATCTCCCGAGTGCCCAGCTGGGAGCCATTTCCTTTTCAAAGAGCTTAGCCCGCCGTCCATCCCTCTTTCTGCTTTTTTCCTAACCTCTCAAGGCTTTCTCTCCTCTCCAACGTCAATATTAGAGATAAGCGAATCTTCAAAGATTCGCTTTGGTGAATAATTGTCGAATTAATAACAAGATTTGTTATAAGGGGGCCTTTCAGGGATGCCATGGGGGTATATTCGAACTGATCCCCCACGTATAAGCTGGGACGGGCTTGGGGCAGGTAAAGCTGTTTGACAGACCCGCGGACATGAAGTACTCCTCGCCATCCTCGTCGTCTGCAAGGAAGCCACTGCCTCTCTCCACCGAAAACCAGATGACAGTTCCTTTGCAACGTTCCAGCGTAGGGTCTCCCAGCCTCAGATGGTCAAGCACTTGGATGACTCAGTCCTCCACCACTTTCTTATAGTACATAGGGTCTGTGCGTGGGCTGTCACGGATGCAGGCATGATGGGATTCTGCTGCATGGAAGGTGTTCTCCTCCTGGGCGGCGGAGTGGACGCTCCAGCCTCCTTCGCTAAACCAGCCAACACGGTGGACACCCCAGGTGCCCATGCTATTCTTTGGGTCACTTGTGCCACTCTGATCTCTTTGGGCCTCTCTGGTGGTTTGTGTTCGCCACCCCACACCATCTCTCCCCACTTTGGACGTAGTTGGTGTGCCATGCTGTCTTGTTGTGTTCACTGCTAGCTTGAACTGGAGAGGAGGGCGGAGTAATGAGGGAGTAGTCTTCCCTATACTTGCAAATAGATAGTTCCCGGTGGGCCGGGCTGGTTTTTCCCACTTCTGAGGGGGCGTATCATCATTTTCCCGCTTCGCATGAAGCGAATCTGAAAAAATCCGGATTCGCTTCGTAGTAGGAAATAAGGAGGATTCGTAACAAATATACGAAGCGGCGAATAGATTCGCTCATCTCTAGTCAATATCTATATTAAAACAATAACCATAAAATCCTGCAGTTTTTCCACAGGCCACTAATAATAATAATAATAGGTGCCACTTCTTGGTCTGTACAGATCACTTTACTGCACTTAAGGTGAGTTTACACGGCACAACGTTACAGCCGATTGACAGGCTTGTTCATTGAAGTATATCGCTGTACCGCTGTATTTTCTACCGCATGATCTGCTGCCCAAAAACGATGACTGACGTTCCTGCATGAACGACAGGATCACCCGATGAACAAGCGTTGTGCTCGTTCAACGGGTGATTGGCGGCACATTTACACGGGAGATTGCTGGGAACGAGCGTCTCAGGAACATTTATTCCCGATAATCTGCCTGAACTTCGGACAGTGTAAATCCACCTTTACTTGTTTATCTATACACAAAGGTGCTATCATTATAGGCAGAATTATAATGACAAATAAGACAGGATCCACCAATCACAATAGGCGATTGACAAAGCTTATCTATCGTTTCCTTGTACTCTGCACAGGTCACAGAACATGCCTAGAAAACTCTCCCATAGAAGTCAATGAGGTCCTCTCCTGACCACTGTGTCTATGATACACGAGGCTGCCATAAAACAATTTTCTTAATGCTTTCTAAATGCTGTTAAGAACAGCTCAGCCAAGATAGCCACTACCATGGTACCAGGTAATAGAATAAAAAATGTGTAATCATAAAATAAATACAGATTAGAAAAAAAAGTGTTGCTAATATTTGGGGACGCATTTCCTTTAAACTAGTTATTTCAAGTATACCTATGTAATAAGTAATATGTTACTACTATACAACTATTCTATAACTAACTCAAGTTATATATGGAACTTCCATACTTGCATGCCCCTAGCTAGATGCCATATTCCTAGTTTAATTACATTGATGCATAGTAATTACGTTACATGTTGTAAAACCCAAAACTGTCAAGTTATATCACAAACAGTTCAGTGTAATCAATTAGACAGTAAGAAGCACAAGGTTGATCTGTAGATCTATAGACCCATAAATTCAATGCCAAGCAGGCCTTGCACTAGAAGATCTTTTGTTCATGACATAAACTATTAATGACAGTGATTTACCACCATGAAGACCCAGGTTATTTTTCCAGTGTATTCCAACTTTCTTAAACATAAGCAATGCAAGGCCAATGAAGACTACTAACAAGCATGAAAAAAAGAATCTCTTGTGTCTACGTCATACAACTGCATAGAAAATACTATTGTGAATTGTCAGTCTTGCATGATGCATAAAATGAGTGTGTACCAACCAGCTTTTAATGTACTTTGCTAAAATGCTAGGACATTTCATTATTAACAGTTGACCAATGTACAGTGCCATACCGTAAGTGGTAATATGACTCCAGAGGCAAGCCTGACTAATGCCTACTGTACTTACAATACCCAACAGGAGACTGGGGTGAACCTTTGCAGTCAGCAATAGGAACCTAGAAAAAAAATACCCTGGGCCGTCTGTCCAGTAACCTTGCTATTAGGGTACGTTAGTGCCATAGAGTTTAATGCACTATTAAATGGGTTCACCAGGAATGATTAAAATAACCACCAGCAACCTGTCCTAAAATATGAGCAGGACTACTTGCCAACATATTCACAGTACACTCTGGAACTTGCATATACTACACATTGATGAGCATTCCTGTCAGGCTACTCAGCCATGATGCTGTATTGTAGGCAGGATCACATTTTGGAACAGTGTAGTGACGCCCCGCCCCTCACGCTCTAAGCAACTCTGAAAATAAACATAAAAAATGCCTAAAATCACTTTTTCTTTATCCAAGCCACAAAATACATTTTTTTTTAATTTTTTTTTTAAAATTACATATGTAAACTACACACTAATTTATTTGCACCTCCAAATGATGCCAAAAAGTGTTTTCTTCCCCATAAAACAAGGTATCAGACTGCATCATCAATACAACATTATGGTTGCTGAAATGGCGGGAGGAAAAATTTTAAAAAAGTAGCTGCTTATTAACCCTTTAGCAATATATATAGGACATGCTGGGAGTTTACATACAGTGGCGGCTCAGGAGCTGAGCCGGCACCATAGCTGGCAGTTGGCTGCTGTGTTACGTAACAGTCACCCACAGGCACTGTCCAAGATCAGCAATAACTCCCATTACAGTTACTTAATCCCCGTTTGCATTGAAATTGCTGGATGCCATTGCAACCACCGGCCTTGTGAAGGCTTTTAGGCCTGCCATGGTAATCTTTCTATTAAGCCCCTGGCAGAGCTTAAAAAGGTATTCCCTATTCCTGTGTATTCCCTTTCCACAGGATAGGGGATAAATGTTTGATCTCTGGGGGTCCGACCACTGTGACCCTTAGTGATTATAAGAATGGTGGTCCACAAGTGTTGCTGAATTGCCCCATGAGACAACAGTAGTACTGTGCATGCGTGAGCATGACTCCAGTTACTTTTATGGGAATGCTAAACACAGCACTCGCAGCAGTCCCACTGAGGTGAAAGGAGCCTTGGTTGTGCATGATGATGGGGCTGGGGCATGTGGAATATTTGAAGACCCCAGTCTCATGATTGCTGGGTCTACAATAAACTGATAAAATGATGGGGGCTAGTGATACAAAGCAAGTTGTTTTTCAAAGTTCTTATTTTTTTTTAAAGCAGTAAAGGATAAGAAGCATTAGATAAAAATAACATGTCAGTTTTAGCACGCAGTGATTGCTGTAAAAATGAAAGTCCCCAAAACGACAGTTGGCTGGATTGTTTTTTTTTTTCTTTTAATTTCACCCACTAAGTCTACTTTCACACTAATGTTTCTATTTTCCGGTATTGAGATCCGTCATAGGGTACACTTCTGTTTTGTCCCCATTCATTTTCAAAGGGCACAAAACGTAACTGAACAGAACGGAATGCTCCAAAATGCATTCCATTCCATTTGTTTGTGTTCTCATACTGGAGATGTAGAGCAAGACGTCATCATGGCCCACAATGCAAGTCAATGGGGATGGATCCATTTAACTCTGACACAATCTGACACAATAGAAAACGGATCCGTCCCTCGTTGACTTTCAGTGGTGTTCATGACAGATCTGTCTTGGCTATGTTAAAGATAATACAACCGGATCCGTTTATAATGGATGCAGATGGTTGTATTATCAGTTTTTGCTGAGCCCTGCCGGATCCAGCAAAAACGCTGGTGTGAAAGTAGCCTAAGAAGATACAGGATGGTAAATTAAATGGTGCTGTTTATAAAATACAATTTGTCACATACAATTCAAGCCCTCATACAGATAAGTGAACAGAAAAGTAAAAAAAAAAACATAAACAAAAAAGAAAAAAAAATCATGTTAGAGTAAGTCAAATGACTATAATACTATAATATAGTATTATAATAGTGCTTAAGAAACGTAAGATAAATAGAGCTCGGAAACTTACATTGAATGTGGGCCCAGTTTTACTACAGTTACTCTCAAGCTCTCATATTTAACAGAACACTTATTCTAAACTTGCAAAAAATTGATTTAGGATGCAAACGTATTCAGCTAACCCAAAGAAGACTTTAGCAAATACTCAGGTAATGTACTGTACACCATGACTTTTCTTTCTCTGAAGACTTTCCATAGATTTTACACCAGCCAATGACCATTATTTAATACATGTGCATATCAATATATCCCTGTCACGGACGTTTCTGCAACAGGTTGCAGAAAGTCGTCTAGGCTTGCACATGTGACATAATCTGACATGTTTTCCTTTTTGTGTTGTTGCTGTGTACCACACCCCTTCCCCTCAGCTGTTGCGGGTGTGGTAATTGTCCTTCCCCTATTTATTCCTGCTTCTAACAGAGTTACTTGTGGTTTATAGTTTCAGTGGACATTGTGGTGGATTGGTGTGGTTCTCTCCTGAGATCCGGTTGCTTCCATTTCTTCTTAAGATAAGTGTCCTCTTTCCCTTTTGTGTTTACCCTGCTTTTCCCTGTTGTGTTATTTGGCCTTTTGGAGACTCCTGTTCGTCCTTCCTTTTGGCGGAACGGGTAGTCTTAGTCCTGTCAGTAGTTGCAGGGTCCTATAGGGACAGTTTGGTTTTTTAGGTTCCTGTGTATGAACTCTCCTACATTTAAGGCCAGTTCATACTTGTAGTCAGTCAGGATTTGTGTCAGGGTTTTCTGCAGGAGGTGACGCTTTTCCTTCACTTGTTTCCTGGCCTCATCCCCTTCCCTCCTACGCTTGGTGTGGTTTTCCCCTCCACACCAGAGCGTTACAATCCCACACATCTTTCAATATGGCAAATTTGGCAACGTTAAATAGCTGAAAATGCAAATACTGTAATCCAGCACACTGCCCCACATGCAGACGTTTCCGCGATTTAAGGGGATAAGTGTAAGCACATTGTAAGCAGTGCTTTTTGCTTTAGTTTGTGAACAAGTAATCTAGATTAACCTTAATCTGTTGTATTTTTTCAGTCTACGGCACATCTGCACTAGTTTGACCAAAGAGTGACTGATGTTAATGAACTCCAGGCTCTGTAACCTGCATGTTACTGAGATATTAGTAAAGAGGTATGCAATCTTAAATTTCTAGTATTTGGTATCAATTTATGATCACGTTGGGATCATGACAATGAATGGGCTGCAGCACTGGTGTAGCAGTGTGGCCTCTTCTCAGTGCACAGTGGAGGTCTCTGCCACCTGGATGTGCATGGAACTGCAGTTGGCCCCATTCACTTGTTGAGTTGTTGCAGCCTCATCATTTTCAGGATCAATGAAGATCCCAGAAGTAAGGCTACTTTCACATCTGCGTGTTTTTTTCAGGTTTTGAGATCCAGTAGAGAATCTCAAAGCCTGAATAAAATGAATCTGTTTCATTTAATGCAACACTATGTATCTGTTCCATTTGTATGTGGTTGTATTAAATTGAAACGGAACTAACCAATTCAAATCATTGTAAGTCAATGGCTGATGGATGCAGTTTTTTCGGTACCGAAAAAACTGGAACCGGCATCATTGACTTACATTGCATCCTAATCAGTTTTGTCCTAATTGACAATGAATGGGGACAAAACTAAACCATTTTAGCTTTCCGGTTTAGAGATCCTCTGCCAGGTCTCAAAACCGTAAAGCCAAAACGCTAATGTGAAAATAGCCTAAGAATCCCATGATCATAAGGTGATGGCATATTTTAATGATATGCCATCACTTTATACGATGGGAATACCCTTTATGTTGGTTTCTTATCCAGCACTTTCTTGAGCAGATGGTTGTCTGGAAGGAAGCGTTCCTTCCTTACAATCGCCTGCTCATCAGTGGAGGAGAAACCTGCATTTACATGCTGTGATCTCCTCCACAGTATGGGGGGAAGCGATCGATAATATCATCGCTCGTCTCCATACATAATCATTGTTTGCTGGCAGCAGATTACTGTTTATACATCACAATCTGCTGCAAATGATGATTCAGGTGACCACATGAACAATCCGAAAACCCGATCAACGAGCGTTTTTCAGCACTGTTATACCTGCAGGTTATCACTACTTAGCATTCATACAAACACTTGTTATCAATAATCTGCCTGATATTTAAAGGGAACGTGTCACCATGAAAGTGTTAATTAATCTGCAGGCAGCATGTTATATAGCAGGAGGAGCTGAGCAGATTGATATATAGTTTTATAGGAAAAGACTCAGTAGAATTTGTATTTCATTAGTTTAAATTCCTACTCACTCAGGGCTTTGAAGTCCAGGAGGCGGTACTATCAGTGATTGACAGCTATGTATGTATACACAGTCACAGAGGGAAGGCTGATCACTGATAGGACTGCCTCCTGGACACCAAAATGAGCAGGAATGTACATGGATATAAATAAATAAATTACAAGCTCCCAAAAATCTATACATCAATCTGCTCAGCTCCTCCTTTATCACATAGTGCTTCCAGCTCAAGCACCATATTTAATGTGATAGGTTCCCTTTAAGCAATGTAAAAGGGCCTTTATTAACAAGAAGTTTATTTTCTTATCTTTACTAATTCATTAATACAGAGAACTTACTGATAAATTAAGACACCAGGACCATGCATAAGCTATCAGAAGGGATCAAGGTAGAGTAAGTATAGATGATAATCTGGAGAATATTGGGACACATATTATCAGCAATACCACCTTCTTTCTACAACAAAACAGTAATAACAACTCCCATACAATAAAAACGGCCCTCCGTTATTATTATTACTTTTGGGGGGACATCAATACTTTCTAGGGGGCATAAAAGTGGTCATTTTACTGTGTGTTGGAACCAAGGCTAGTATTCTTCTTATTCTTCTTATTATGATGTTATAACAGAAAGGGGCCATTTTACTGTCACGGTGCTTTATTGGAATCTAGAGGGTATAACAAGGAAATAATTACTTTCTAGGGGTCACAACTATAGGCATTATTATTCTGTGGGGCACTAAGAGTTAAACTATTACGGTGTGGGGCTTAAAAGGGGCACAGCTACTATTTGTGGGCACTGAGAAGATCACTTTAACTTTTTGTGGCCACCATTATTGTATGGGGTACAAAACTTTAATTAGAATAAAGGGGCAAATTTTACCACTTAGCGTACTATTACCACTCGAGGCACAACCACTGTCTGGGATACAATATGGGGCACTATCTGTTTGGCACTGTTATTTTTGGGGCTACTAGCTCTCACTGTTGTTTTCAAGGATGGTGTCTGTTTGCCATTGTTTGTGGGGTAATTATAATAATGGCATTTTATCTCAAGTATAATATTTGGGGGCACTGAGCCACATAGCAGGTGTATTAATGGAGGCAGCAAAATGGCACATAAGCTAGGGATGGAGCCAAAGATGTCTAGACAGCAAAGCATAAAAGCACAAATTGTGGCTGGAAGAAGTCATTGCCGTCTGGGCCAGATGGAAAACACGGGAAAAGGGCACAACTATAATCAGGGAAAACATCTTCGGTGAGTCACTGGATTTTACTTATATCTACAGACCACCTGTATTAAGCTGGTATCTATGTCTATTTGGTCTCTGTATGGTGGTATTATTGGTTTTGTGTAGTGATTTTATATACCAGTATGGTAAAATTATCAAGTCACTATGTAAGGAAATGTTACTCATCATGATATGACTGTATTATTTGTATAGTGGTATAATTGATAATTGTAGACTTTGTATAGTGTTTTCTGTTTCAAAACAGTATAGAGGTAATATTTAAAAGCGTTACTTATATTGATGACCTATCATCAGGGTACGTCATCAATAAAAGATTGGTGGGGGTCTGACACCCAGAACCCCCACTGATTACCCCTGCTGTTTGCAGAGAAGAGTCTGGCCTTCATTTCCTTGTTTACCTGCTCGCAGTTGCAACCACAGTGGTGAGTAGGTATAATTACAAGTAAGCATTTTCACTTCAATGGGATGCTCCTTCCTATTCACTTGAATAGTAAGGAGCCGTACCATGGAAGTGAATGGAACGGATTACATGTGATTACGCCTGCTCACCACTGCAGTTGCAACTGTGAGCAGGTAAACAAGGAAGAGAAGGCTGTGCTCACGGGAACGTGTTGTTCTCTTCAAACAGCTATATGCCGGAAGTCAGGTATTGATGACCTATCCTGAAGATAGATAATCAATATCAATAAAGTGGACAATCCCTTTAATAACTACATGTTGGTAATAATAGGTCCTGGTTCACCAGCATTATTCAACAGCATGGTGGTTCAGTAGTTAAGCACTGTTGCCCTATAGTCCTGAGGTACTTGGTTCAAATTACACAAGTATAAAATTTGCTTGTACTTTATATTCTCTCCTTTTGTTTGTGTGGGATTTCTCCAAAAACATACAGATAGGTTAATTTGGAATTTAAACTGTCAGCCCCAATAGTGACTGGTGACAATATCTGTCCAACCCTGTGGAATATGTAAGTGCAAAAGTGTAAAATAAGTTATACTGACCTATTTCATCCACCTCTGCTTCCAGTGCTCCTCTGTGGTTCTCCCTGGAAGATTTTATTTACTTGGCTTCAGCAGTGACGTGTCCATATACTTCAGTGGTCTTGTTCCATATACCGCAGAGGTCAATGATTGGCCCACGTCACTGCTTCAGCCAATTAAACAATGCCTGGTGGGGAGTATTCATATGGGGACAGTGGAAACAAAGGGAATTTTTTACTATTATTATTATTATCATTATTTTATCAGAATTCCTGGCTTTGGGTAGTTTACTGAATAACACAGACACACCGTTTAATGCAATAATATTTTAGCATTTCACACCCATTTTTTATAATACCTGCTCTAGTAAACAATCTTCAATGACTCTGCATCACTAATCTCGAGAATTATAAAACTAGATCCAGTTAAGTGTTTGCTTTCAAGAACTGTGCTGAGAAATAATGAGTAATTTATATACCATGACATAAAGGAAAGCAGCACAGATGCTCCCAGGGATCTATATGATGTAGTCGTTCTTGTCTTTTGTGATTTACTATACCTTTTGCTTTGATTTGTGCATTTGACAATTTACACATAGAAAACTTTTATTTAGGTTGATTTTTTATCTTTTTACTTGCCATGCACCATATCATTTTGGCAAAAAAAAATAAAAAA
Organism: Rhinella marina; assembly: GCA_900303285.1. Taxonomy (NCBI): domain Eukaryota; kingdom Metazoa; phylum Chordata; class Amphibia; order Anura; family Bufonidae; genus Rhinella; species Rhinella marina. The sequence continues at coordinate 48,002 of ONZH01008150.1, forward strand.
AATACACGGGGCAGATTTCTTAAACTTTGTAAGAGAAAAACTGTCTTTGTTGCCCATAGTAACTTCTCAGAGCGCAGCTTTCATTTCCTTTAGTGCTCTTGAAAGATGAAAGCTGTGACATGATTGCTTGCTATGGGCAACAACAAAGACAGTTTTTATTTTAGGTAGTTTACTAAATCTGCTGTCCTGGTTTAACACCAGGTTTTAGAACAGTTTGTAATATTTTGTGAGTTGCATTTTTTTACAGCGTTACCTGAACTGAGATGTTCAGCTAGTCTATCATAAAGTTCTACTGATCATTGTCATCAACACAAAATGATCTCTTATACAGACTACTGCAGGCTGGCACCCAGGAGGTAGCAGTGTGAATCTTCTTCCAGCAGTTACTGTGCCCCTTTTCTATGACCATGTCCCCTTCACCATAGGCCTTGTCCTCTTTCTGTGAAAAATTAAACCCAATTTCGTTGGCTTTTCAATCCAAATTTGGGTGTTGGGACTAAGTCTTATGACACAGCATCCAAGTATTAAGTACGGCTGAAGTAAATAGGAGAAAGCAATGCAACCCTAGTGATTTGCCAACTCTTCCAAACATCTGGAGGGCTCTTCATATGCACCCAAGACTTATTTATTTTAGTGGCCAAGGGCATTTTACATTTTATGGTAAGTATGCTTTGGTTCACAACAGATTTAAAAAAAAAAGTTTCATTTCAGGTAGGCTAAGCTACTGAACCCCTAATTGGGGGCATTATATGACAAGGAAAGAACATTGAAATGACGCAGTTACAATAACAGCCGAGTAAGTTTGCATGCTGGGAGGTGTAGTTTCACAGCAGCTGGAATGCCGAAGGTTGCTGATCCCTGGTCTACATTGCAATTGCAATTGGTTTGCAAGAAGCACTACAGTAAAATGAAACATGTGTCGGTATTGGTTGCTATGGGAAGCAAACTGTTTATCTTTTAGACACTACATGTAGGGAGATGAGAGGTAATCTTAAATGCAGGGAGATGAGAGGCAGTGAGAAGCAGTGCCTCAGCCGTTTCAGGTACATTACTATATACATTCTAATGCACACTGCATCAAAAACATATTAATTTATTAGAACCTCCCAGAATCCTGTTGGCTGGACAAAACCCCAGTATTTTAAGTTGGATGAGAGTATATGTACCATATTTGGCTGAGATCCATCAAGGCATGTAGGAGACTATAAAGAACAAACATACACACGATCTACTAAACAAACTTGTAGAGATAGACAGAGATATATATATATATATATATATATATATATATATATATATATATATCAGAAAACCCCTCTAAGCAAAGACATATTGAGGGCAATATATCCTGCTCTCCAGACTTCTTGCTTAAAAAACAAATGGGAAATCATTTACAATATTCTACATTTTTACTCCACTCCAGTTTTGAAATGGAGATGGGAAAGTAAATGTGCTTAGCCCGATGTGATGATTTAAACCAGATTTATCAAAATTGTCACAATCTTACTCCAGTAAAGGGGTGGCTAAGAAAATGGAATGGCACCTCAAGCGTTAGACTTACAGATGCACCACATTTATCAAATGCCATACAAACGTTATACATTTGGTGCCACTTACAGCAATGCTAAACTCTGCAAAAATGACTTTAAAGGTCCCTTTATAATAAATCTTCCCCACAGTCTGTATCTATTTAAATTGTGATACATTTTGGTGCAATCTATGCCAAAATCTAGGTGCATTTACATTAGTTACAAGTCACTGGCGACTAAACACAAGAGATTTATTCTAAATAAAAGTGTTCCGTGCATGTGAATGCACCATAATGTCAATTATACAAATCACAGCAAAAAGAAATGTGAATCAAATGATCTGTGCTGCTTTCATTTATGTCATTGTATACAAACTACTCACTGGCCCACATTTACTACTGTGAGTGTACATAGACAGTGTCATAAATTGTGCAATTTATGCAATTTTGTACATTCATTTCTAGTGGAAAAATGAACTGTGCCCAAGGGTTGTGGCTTAACAGAAAAGGTTATGGCTTAGAGAGAAAGGGCGTGTCCTACAATGCACCATTTGGTGACAAAATTGCACCACAATTCTGATATAAAAATTCTGTCAAAAAGTAAGGCTGTCTAATTTGATGCCGTCTACAGGATGAATAAATCAACCCCATTGTTTTTCATCACAAGTCTTGAAGACAAACTTTCAAAATTTAAAGGGGTTTCCAGCCGTTTTGTCATTTTTAACTAACCCCGAAGTTCTGTTGTGTTTTCTTGGTTATGTTCCATGATCTTCTGGTCCCCTGCCTGTAAACATCTATCAATGACAAGCATCAGCAGTGATGTGTCTCCAAGTGGCATGTCATGACTAGGTAATGTACTGCTTGGGGAAACATTACCACGGAGACCAGTCTTTGGTTGCAGTGGTCCATGTGAACCTGTCTAGAAGTTTATAAGCAGGGGACCATAAGATCAAGGAAAGGAGCCAGGGAGCCAGAATGGAGCAGCAGGGAACAGGTGAGGATCATTTTCTTACTAGGTACGACAAGTGACTGGGGTTAGTTAACAATTTAAGGCTAGACACTTCTTTAAAACACTTAAAACTGGTTCCACTTTAATATATCATATGAGATCAGTTGCCTAAAGGCTCTGTCCACACTTGAGTTCTGACTTTTGTTCATGACTGAAGGCACAGCACCCTACTATATCAGACATAAGATGGCTACATCCAGTGCCCACCTGGACCCCACTGACTCATAATAAAGTGTGTAGGATAGGAAGAAAACTGCTGCATACAACCCTATAACTACCGTCAAATTTAACTGGAATTTGAAAATCTGACGCAAATTTACATGATCTAATCTGTATGCTCATATTCATGCCAGTATTCATACTCAAAACTTCTTAACATCTCACAGTCAAATGATCTTGAGGTGGGACAAATCTATCTGCATGTTGCCAGTGTCACTTACAGTATATTCAGCTTTTTTTTAAAAACAAAAACAATACTTATTCATATCACTAATAAGTGTCTATCTGCCCACCTTGATATCTTTTATTAAGCCCAAAACCATTTTGAGCCAGCCTATACTTCTGTGACTTTTATTCCAAGCATCCCTCTCTCTGTATTGGTTTACAACCAGAATCACCACTTTCATATCAGTTTTTTAGGTCTAGAACCACTTTGGGCCACTTTGGAGCATCCCTTTTTTATGTGAAATCGGTGGGCCATAGTCATTTAACCCTTTAAAAACACCCCATACTTATTCAAATCTGTCAAATGTAGCTAGTCTACCTGCTGTAATGCCATTTTATGTCCCAAATCACTTAAGAGTGGGCTACAGTCAAATTATTTGGATGCAGGGAATCCTTCTCTCTGCTGCCAATGTGAGATCAGCGGCACAAAGTCATATAACCCTTTAAGGTTCTTGTTACATATTCAAATTAGTAAAATATGTCTGCCCACTTTGATAACAGTTTTTATGACCAGAAGAACCACTTTGGGTTAGACTGGACTCCAATGAATTTGATGTGAGACATCCTGTTGGCACTGTAGCATCAGTGGCCCAATGTAATTTAACCCTTTAAGAAACTCTCATTATTTATTTTTTTTTTTTACTTTGTAAAAAGTGGTCATCTGCCAATTTTAATGCCAATCTTCATGCCTAGAACTGCTTTGGGCCAGGAACTAAAATTTTTTTATATGGGACTTCCCTATCTGTGTGCAATGTAAGACAAGTGATCTGAAGTCTTTTAACCCTTTAAATCACACTCACTTGACACCCATTTTTGCGCCAATTATTTCTGTTTTCATATTACTTTTAACTGTATTCACCGAGGGCATTCACTGCAATGTCAATTATTATTAAGATAAATTATCCTTATTAGTGAATCAGTAAGAAACAAATATACATTCGCTGTGAATAAGAAAGATATAAGAAATGACTTCAGCAATGTCTCTTCATCTGACATTGTTGTCCAGCATCTCTAGAGAGCAGCATTAATATGCTAAGTATCTCTGTGCCTACAGGTGGTTGGAGAAGCAAGCCTATGCAGTATAATTACCTTCAGAATGAGATCCGTGTGGTGTTGGTCCAACATGTTTGCTCTCCTGGATGATGTGATGATGACTCTGCCGTACCTCCCAGGTGTTTGGAGATCTGAGTATAGACGGTGTTTTGAGCGATTGACAGGGAACAGACTATCCACCAGGTTCCTCTCTATTTTGGCTAGGCTGTGTTTAGGGGCCAGCAAATATTCAATGTTCTCTTCAACCTTATACCTGCTAAAACTAGCCCCCAGCAAGATAGAGATCAGTACTGGGGCTGATACAAAAAACACTGGATGGCTAGCGATGAAAAAGCCCAATCTTGAAAAGCACGTTCTCAGCCCCCTGTGCAGAGCCTTCCGCAACATCCTAGTGCAGAGGGAGCTAAGGAGGGGGAGAGTCACAGGCTGAGATCTGAGGCTCTCCCAGAGCCTGGCTAGGACCATCAGGGATCACAAACATGCGGAGAGACTCCCTAGTCATAAGAAACCTCAACATAAGAGTTTAAAATGCAACTGACAGAACTTAGCTAATAATAGGGTCATGTAACTGACAAAATCATCTCTCATCTTTCACTAAGGCAATATTTCTGTGCAAAGTATGTGGTTTGGTTGAAATATGACGTTTGCCTGTCTCGCTTCTCAGAAGAACCATGCACTTCAAATCCAAAGTCTGCAACCCTGTGTCTTTTAGGTGGGTGCACAGGTCTCCAAAAACTCATTGGGTATTCAGAAAACAGTCTTGAAAGTTGTGTTTAGACAGTCATATCCACTGCTGTATTTACTCTCGGGATGGATTGATTTTTAATTGCTCATAATGAGGAAGTGATGCGTCGAATTCCTCAGGCTTTGAATGAAAGCCAGACTTTAGTGCCTGAGACATTTTTAGGATCAGGGTCAAGGCAGATGATTTACTTAACCATCTTGACGACAGGAGAAAAAAAATTGGCTGAATGAAGCAGGATGAGTGGTCTGTCAGTGAAAGTACAATCCACCTTAGGTGAGTCCCATTGCTGTGTCTTCTTCTCTAGCAGGAGGTAGAATTTCTATGAAATGCAGGCAAATGCTACAAGTCGAATAAACCCGCCTTCTTTGATATTGTTGATTTGATGCATTAAAAGTTGCAGGTCTCCTCTTCATTCAATCCCAGTCTTAAATTCCTTTCACTACTTTGATGAGGTCTTAGCCATAGACGAGAATTTGTGAATTCCATCCTTAAAGAGGCTTGATCATCGCATAGATACAGTTTTGTGTATTTCATTGGTCTCAGGAGATTATTTAGACTGTCAACACATGACTGGAGAAGACTGCAAAAATCCTAGCAGCCAAGCAGCCAGAAACGTCTAGGCTATTCCCAAACCTCTCTATCTCTCTCTTGTATGCAGCTGCAATCTCCTTTTAGAGTGGTCGACAGGAACTGGCATTTTCCTACCTTGCAATACAGCTGGTTAATACCTGAAAGAAAGACAATTAAGTGGTAACATACAAATAGATGTGAAAATGCAGAGGTGCAGACATAGCCCTGACTACCCCCCCCCTTCCACCCCCCAAACATCAATGCCACTGGCTTACTACTTAGAAAAGGAGGGACTACTCAAATGCACTCACAAACTTACAGCTTAAGAGAAGTGTACGCCAAAGGCTCAATGAATAAACGCCCATACAAGCAAATCCAAAAGAATAAGATATAAGCCCCATACATCAGGAAGCTGTCTTCTATTGCAGCATGATCTATAGCACATCCCTATCCTCCCCCCCCTCCAGCCACTCCTCCCTGAATCAACTGCCACAGGGGCTGTCCCTCCTTCAAGAGAGAAATAAATACAAGGAGAGAGGAATAAATCACCGTGAAATACTTTGAGAACTGGCACCAGAACCCTCCACACCCCCCATCGCCCCTCATTGAATTCACACTTTTACTCACCTTACACTACAACCACCATCAGAGGCTCTCCAGTGACTGCTGTTCCACAGCTCTTGCTGATTCACGACAAAGAGGATGCCAGGATGAATTGTGTTCCACAGCCACTAATATATAGGAAATAGCAAACCAACGCAAACGGACGTGCCATGGGTGGTTAACATCATGTAAGCTCTGCCTAGCATTAGCTGCCTCTCATCGCAGAGATACCCTGCAGTATGATTCCTCATTTCGAAGCAATTACTATTAAGAAAACTGGGAAGGGCTGCTTCTACCCAATGCCTGGAATCTGATAACAATTATAGGAATGATCGGTATAGCCCGCACATTGTGCTGAGTAGCACGTCATCCGTAGCTTGATAGAAATGTTGCCAGTACTGATGAATACAATTGGCAGCCTATTCCTTCAGCCATAGCCTCTAGCCTGTAACATGTAAATCGAAGTGGGGGATTGTGCTACTCTTTCTTTGTCCTCGGTCCTGCTGAGAAGCTGCGAGATTAGCAACAGGCTTCAATGCTGAATGCGAAACTGCAGTCTGCACAGAGAATGTAGGTGAAGAGCAGCGTCACTCCATGAATAGTTCTCTCTGCTTTAACATGAGCATAGCATAATGGTAAGACAAGTGCCTACTAAAAAAATCTCCTAGCCACAGGAGAAGTCCTTCTTAACCTCAAGTACATTTGCATTTTCTGTCTGTTTCATCTGCAAAGATGAAGATCGTCTTAATGCCTGGTACATGCTAAAAGCGTGAACGCCTGTCTAAGCAAGCTATTGCTAATTACAACAATGGTCTGTTTAACTCTGAAGGATCAACATGCTCAAGGAGGCATGCTATAGAATCGCTGATGCATGGGCAAAAACAGGTCATGTGGGAAATTCAAGAGGCTGATTTAATGACTAGTGACTTAGACCTGCGGTGACTCCAAGCCTAGGCAAGGTTTAGGATGTATTGGTATTTGTCAAGACATGGCAGCAGCTCCTCAATAATGGGCTGAATACATTAGCTGAGACCTGGCTAGAGCCCGAAAAAGGGGTTGCAAATCTAAAAATGAACTTTAATAATAAAAATGGAAAAGGTAATTACATGAAACAAAACACTAACTAGAATTCCAAAGGGTAAGTGACAGATATCACCTCAACAGTCACAAAACACTGCAAGGATACAAATGACAGATCATCTGTGCACTAACAGAACATAAAGCGAATGGTCTTATCCCCTCCGCCATCCAGTATATATCTGCAACAGTCAATTGTAGAAAGGGCGGATGAGACTCTCCCTACAAAGATGTCTCACTCCCCTATGAGTGGGATAAACAGGGAAACTGCCCTGAAAAATGGGGCGCCTCCTAGTGGCTACCCATAATGATGCCCTACTGCTCCTTCCCTATGTGTTTCATCGTACATCTGATCATGGAGTCATCAAGAAGGAAAATGTACAGGCAACAAACTAGAGCCTCAGTCTCTAAATAAAATAGACAGGCTGCAGGCTATAGGGTAAAAGAGAGAACAGTTACTGCATCTGTAGGTATCTACAGGTATCTAGGTAGATACAGCAGTATCTACATGGTCCTCCACATTAGCCCTCTACCAATCAGCAAACATATGGGGTCTTTTATCAAACTGGTGTAAAGTAGGACAGGCTTAGTTGCCTATAGCAACCAATCAAGTTCCACCTTTCATTTTCCAAAGGAGCTGTCAAAAATGAAAGGTGGAATCTGATTGGTTGCTATGGGCAACTAATCCAGTTCTACTTTACTCGAGTTTGATAAATGTCTCAATAGTTTTAGTTGTTACCTGTAGTCTTAAAAAAATTACTAAACAGAGTATTGTGGTGCACATTTATTAAGACTGGCATTTTAGACACTGGCCCTAATAAAGCCCTAAACTGGCTGTGGATCCGCCAAAGTTATGAAGAGGCGCAGGCCTCTCCATAACTTTGGCGCATCCACCACCAGTTCTAAATGTACGACAGTTTCTGTGGCATAGAAAATGGTGAATGAGATGGGCCTACAAGCCCGCCCCCTTCCCCGCCAACGCCACACCCACAATTTTAGACCTGGTGTGAGCAGGGCAAAATCGCAAATAGCGGTGCAACTGACCATTTAGGCTTTTCAGCATAATAAATTACCCCCTATATCTCCCTACTTAGGTACAGCCGCTGCTTATCCTTGGATCATAACTATCTCCCTGAGCATCTCTGTTGCATCTTCTATTATCACCCCCTCCACAATTTGTGATATATAATATATAACATCTTTATGACTACACGTTTATGGGTGCTGGATAAACTGTTTGGGGCGCCATTTATCTTCAATTAGGATCCTGGCACTGTTCTATCCCTGACTCTCTTTACTGCAATAGCTACATAGTGCTTTGAATATCTCTTCCATCACAATACACAGTCAGGGGCACCACTTATCCTTAGGCACTCTTCTAGTTAGAGGGCTGGCCTTCCTCTTTCCATGGAGCTATCCTTTCTCTTTTTCATCGCCCTCCCCTTCACAATCGCTCTTTTGCTTCTTTTCTATTGATTTCCTATGGAGTGTACATTGATCCCCCATGGCCATAACAGTAACTACAGGCACAGCTGATACCATAAATATAATGTATGTATGTATGTATGTATGTATGTACCAAGTGTGGCCTCCCTTACATCTCTGCAGAGGTTGTTACCCTGCTTTCCCACTCTGCTGAATTGTATATTTGCCTAGTTTAGTAGTGGTAACTCCTCCCATATAGCTGGAATGACTAGTCACCCAGCTTTCCCAAGAACCTGAAAAGCAACCCCGTGGAGCTACAATGGTATGGGCATGCCATGACATTTTGATAAATCTCCCCCAATGTACCAGAGCAGTATAATGTGAAATTTTATATAACCAATATGTCATCAATCTCAGCCCCACAGAGGTTGTTACCCAGCTTTCCTAGACTGTAGAATGGCAGATCTGCCTTGTTATACATTGATGAATCCCTAAGGGCTCATGCACATGGCCAATGCAATATGCGGGCACCGGTCATGTGCACCCCACATCACGGATGTGGACCCATTCACTTGAATGAGTCCACAATCTGGAAGATCTGGTGCGGAATGAAGGCAAGTAACCCCACAGTAGCACTATGGAGTACTTCTGTGGGGTTTCTGTCCGTGTGTTCACACCACAAAAAAGTAGTGCATGCTCTACTTTTTTGCTGTGCGGATGGACCACGGACCCATTCAAGTTGAATGGGTTTGCATCCGTCTGCGGAATCCGCACGGATGTTGCACGTGCATTGGGGACCACAATTTGCGATCCCGAATGCACAGAACACAGCGGCCGCGTGCATGAGCCCTAACCCAGCTTCTCCATGAAAAGCAGGGTGATGGGTAATGAACCACAAGATGCTGTAATAAAAATGTGCTAAATACTAAATGCGCCTAAAGAAAGCCCCCTTCTCATTTTAAATAAAGCCATAGAAAGACATGTTTGGCTTTCAGAGTCCTAGAGAAGCTGAACAACAACCCATGAGGAGCCGTAATAGCCGTCATAGAGATCTGCCACATTATATTACCCTTCTCACTCTAAATGATGCCATAAGAAGACAGACTTGCCTTTCAGGATCCCAGGAAATCTGGGTAGCAAATTATGCTAAGCTGTGGTAGAGATCTGCTCAATACTAAATCTGTCAAGTTGCACCCCCCTTCTCACTCTAAATGATGCCATAAGAAGACAGATTTGTCTTTCAGGTTTCTGGGAAGGATGGATAACAAACCATGTGGAGCTGTTATAGAGATCTACTGAATACAAAATCTGCCCAGATAAGTCCCCCATCCTCGCTATTAGGCCTCTTTCACACAAACGTATTTTTTGTGGACTCCGATCCGCATTTTTCACATGAAAAATGCGGACCCATTCATTTCTATGGGTCCGCAAAAAATGCGGACAGCACACCATGTGATGTCCGCATCCGTTGCTCCGTTCCGTAGCCGTCAAAAAAAAATAGAGCATGTCCTATTCTTGTCCGTATTACGGACAAGAATAGTACTGTTCTATTAGGGGCCAGCTGTTCCGTTCCGGAAAATACGGAATGCACACGGATGCTATCCGTTGTTTTTGCGGCTCTGAAATTTGCGGACCGCAAAACACAACGTTCGTGTGAAAGAGGCCTTAAACTGTTTCATATGTAGGCAGGTTTGCTTTTTAGGAGCATTTAGCATTTTCTCAGCATTTTTTCTGCAAATGTTTGCTGTATTTTTTGCGAAAATAGCAAAAATATACAGTATTTTCTACCATTATTTTACGACACAAAATACTTGAAAATTCTATAACAGCTGCTCTTCATACAGTAACTGGAAACAAAGTAAATGAAAGCAATAAACACATACAAAACATATTTATTCCAGATGTAATTCCTGCTTGGCAGCTCCACTGATTCCCTGCTTCAGGTCAGCATTGCCTGGCTTACAGACTCCATTATAGTCAATGAGGACTAAGCCTCGCTCCTTTTCTTCAAACTTCTGATTTCATCAGTGATGTCATGCTGGTGCTGCAGATACCAGCTGCTCTCCAGCTGAAGGATTAGGCTGGGAGCAAAGGTCTCACTGTTTGCCTGTAAGGCGTCAGCAAAACTGCTTCGTCCGCAGCTCGCTGAAATTCCATAGGGGACAGTTTTGTTGCATATTTATTTTCTTTTTATGTTTTTATGGTTTGGTGTCCCTTTAAATGGCTATATGATGATTTCACTACAATTGATGTACAGTATATAAACATTATAACTAGCATTTGACTGTGAGGTATAGTTTATGCTTGTATAGTTGTGCTATAGTTATATGCCTAGAAGAAAACCCAGTGTTAATTTGGCCATATAAGCCAATTTAGTGCATGACTGTTTAGTGTCAGGATTAGAGTTGATTGAACGTGCTCGTAACGAGCACTGTAGTGCTCGGATCCCCTGCGCTCGCATGCCCGCAGGCATCCGGATCCGTCCTCACCTGACTGTAAGTCAATGGGGGCGGATCCGTTTGGTATGACACACGAGTGTGTCATACCAAACGGATCCGTCCCCACTGACTTACAGTCGGGTGAGGAGGACGGATCTGTTTGGTGTCACACACTAGTGTGTGATACCAAATGGATCTGTGCCCATTGACAGGCAGGGGAGGACGGCTGCGCAGCGGAGCACAGGGGATTCGAGCAGTACAGTGCTCGTTACGAGCACGTTCTATCAACTCTAGTCAGGATGTTAAAAATGAGCGCAGCCTAGCAACACATAGACGACACTCCATGAGACTGCAACATCTCCATGTCCATATTATGACTAGTCTTCAGCTATGTGTGAATTTGTGCAGCAAGCCACAGGGGGAGATGGAGAGGATGAGAGTATTTGTACACACGGTGGCAGTCCTTGCTATGACGCTCCCAGGCCATGCAATGATAGAAAGGGCACACTATTACTTCCCTTTGGGGCACACCCTAGTTTTGGGGCTCCTGCCTAATATTAGGTGGGGTGCACTTGGTGTAGATGAGTTTTGAGGTGCAGGGCAGGGTCCCAGAATGATGTGACAGCAATACAGCTGTTGATGCATACAATGAGGAGACCAGGTTTTATATTTTTTATGGTCCACTGTACTTTACTGAGGTAGTTCAATAGATGGTTCACAAAGGTACTGTACACATTAAGCACAGTCATTACAGTTGGCATATACCATTTTCAAGGTTATATATGGGAGACTACTCTCTTTCTCTTTTTAATGTCTATTTTCCCAGCCCGAGGGATGTAACTGACCTCTCTCACTCTGACTAAAGCACATGCTATCTCTGCAGTATTCTCAGCGGGATACAGTCTCTGAACAGAGGGTCGTTCTGTCCTTTTGATATGATGAGGAAACTGAAGCTTATTACTCCCACCAGTATGCAGGGATGTCTGTAGCCACAATGCTGGTGCATTACCTTTCTCTGACAAATGCTCTGTACTTTCCCTTATGTGGCCGCTCAACTTTTTGTAAAATCTAGCAATTCTTGAGGCTGACAAATACAGTATGCTGTATTCCCTGATAAGCTCTGGTCTCTTGCTGCACACACATCCACTAGACTAACTTTCTCAAGTCTTGCAGATCTGCTGCCTGGGGATAACATTTGATTCTACCCTGTCCTTTAAGCCACACATCCAAACCCTCACCTCCACCTGCAGCTTTCAACTTATGAACTTCTCTCGTATTCGCTCCTTCCTCACTCCTGAGTCAACTAAAATGCTAGTGCATGCCCTCATCATCTCCCACCTAGACTACTGCAACATGCTCCTCTGTGGCCTCCCATCTAGCACTCCCGCTCCCTTCCAATCTTTTCTTAACTCTGCTGCCCAGTTAATCCATCTCTCCCCCCATTTTTTGCTCTGCCTCTCTCAATCCCTTCACTGGCTCCCCATTGCCCAGCATATTCAGTTTAAAATACTAACAAATACATATAAGGTCATCCACAATCAGTCCCCTCCTTAAATCCTTCACCTGCTTTCCTGATGCATCCCCACACGTAATGTCCAATCCTTTGTAAGGAGCCAGAAAGACAGCTTGTCACGGGGGAGACAAGGGAAGGTGTGCCCTGTACTTGAAACCCCCCTTCTTTCCCTACCTACTTGCCTCAAACGGCCCTAGGCGGCCGCGGACAACCACGAAGACGTTCCCTATACCGGGTAAGTGCAGAGGGAGGGAAAGGGAACACAGGGAGAGACAAAACACAGACGGAACAAACACAATGATAGAGTAGTCAGCAAGCCGGGTCAAACACAGGAGATAGCGTAAATACCAGGGGTCAAGAGAAGAGAGGTCCAAGTCCAAAGTCAGAGTCCAAATAGCAAATCCAAAACACAAGGTCGCACAAGCACTGATCAAAAGTATAAACTAATCACAGGCATCTGAGTGAGGCAGTTGCCATCTTTAAATAGCCCGCCCAGGATCATGTGATGTGGCCAGCATCACATGACCTGAGGCGGAGCAAGCTGTCCAAACAATATGTAAAGTAGCCATGTGGTGTGATCAGCACCACATGGCTAAACCCAAACAGAGAATTAACTCATGAAGTGCTGGCTGACAAGACCAGCACTTCAATTCCCTATTGCTCGTCTCTAGGGGGGCGGAGAGGTCCGGCGATGTCGTTCAGAGGGAGCGCGACGCCGACCTCGCGTGACACAGCTACTAGGTTACTGCATCTGAGCTCCCACTCATTTAAATACTGCTGTAAGTGGGTATGGTCACTGCACTTTGAATGGAGCTGTGCTTCCAGTTCTGTTCATGGTGTTCTGGCACCGGAGACTGCAGAGGACAACTGATCAGTGGGCCTGCCATGTGTCGGACCCCCACTGATCCTGAAGACTAGGTATAGAGGTAGAAACATTAATTTCAGCAGTATTTTGCCTGTACATTTTATCCCTGCTGTGTCCATTATTGTATTTAAGATTAAAAATGTAGGGAAAGAGAAGAAAGACATTTTCTAAGGCTAACTACTGGGAGGGGGTTTATCTTTTTGCGCCCATAGCTCTGTGTATTCCACTCTTGAGAGGTGGAGACTTTCTTGTAAGTTGATGCAGGTAGAGTTTGAAGTTTGATGGTGAAGGTTGATAAATTTGGAGCAAATTATAGCTATGTAGGATCAAGAAAAAGTGACTTTATAATTTTCCGCCATGATAAATCTCCCCCTTAGTGTTTTGTTTCATGTGGTTGTATACTATTTATATTTACTATGTATAGAGTTAGATCTAAAAGTTTTTTTTTTTTTTAATTTGGTGACAAATTTTCTCTGATCTCTCTTTTAGGCCTCATGCACACAACCATATCTGTATTTCACAAAAACGGATCCACAAAATATGATTGCCTTCTGTGTGCCTTGTGTATATTTCTCACTCCAATCAATAGAACGAGATATTCACATCTGCAAATTCAAACAAGAAAATAACTATATAATAAGAGGGCTGTACTATTTGAGGAATGGCCACATGGATCTGCAAAAAATACGGATGTAGTCATGGCCCCATATATATATATATACACCCCCCCAGACGCCATTCATTTTTGAATTTTTTTTTAAACTCTCAGGGCTGCACAGCCGATCACCACAGGCGGCGCAGCCCTGGATCTAAGTGGAGGAGGCTGTGGTGGGGCAGTAGGAGATGAGCGCCTCCATTGTGGAAGCGCTCATCTCCATATTCATCTGTATCGCCATCCTCAGGATGGCGATACAGATGCCTGTGCAGTGGGGCAGGGGAGGGAGAGGCGTCTCCCTTCCCCATTCTTCTGATAGTGTCTGCAGCCTATCAGAAGCGATGACGTCATTATCATCGTGCCGCCTGAGCCGGGCAGCACGCAGCACGGGACACAGGCCGGAAGAGTCCTGCACCTCATCGCTGCTGATGGAGGTAAGTATTAGTGTTTTTTTTTTTTAATAATATAGATGCCGCATTATAGGGGCACCAGTTGGGGGGCATCTGGGGCATTTCTATATTGCCCATTTGGTGGCACTTCTTTATGGCCCATTTGGGGGGGCATCTGGGGGCATTTATTTATGGCCCATTTGGGGGGGGCACTATGGGGGCATTTTTCACTGAACCATTTTGGGGGGGCTCTATGAGGAAATGACAGCATTTCTGGCAACATTTCTTTATGGCCCATTTTGATGGATTATCTTGGGGGCATTTCTTACTGGCTCATTTTTTGGGGGGGGGGCATCTGGGGTCATTTCTTACTGGGCTATTTTGGGGGGGCACTATGGGGCATCTGGGGCATTTCTTACTAGCCCATTTTGGGGGGGGTGCATCTGGGGGCATTTCTTACTGGCTCATTATGGGGGCATTTCTTACTGGACCATTTTTTGGGGGAGCATCTAGGGGGTATTTCCTACTGGCACATTATGGGGTTGGCACTATGGAGGCATCTGGGGGACTTTTCTTATTGGCACATTATGGGAGGACACCATGGGAGAGAGGAGCACTATGTAGCATCTGGGGGCTCTAAAGGGGCATTTTTTTATTGACACATTATGGTGGGCACTATGGCATCTAGTGGCACTAAGGGGACATTTTTTACTGTCACATTATAGGAGGCACTATAGGGGAATGGAGCACTATAGGGGCCTTATTTGGGGGCAGTATGGGGGAGTGGAGCACTGCAGAGGCATCTGAGGGTTCTAAAGGGGCCTTTTTTAATTGGCACATTATGGGGGGCACTATAGGGCAGAGTGGTATTATGGGGCATCTGGTGGCACTATAGGGGCATTATTTGGGGGCACTTTGGGGAGTGGAGCAATATAGGGCATCTGGTGGCTCTAAAGGGGCATTTTTCTATTGGCACATTATGGGAGGCACTATAGGGGAGAGCGGCACTATGGCCCATTATTTGGGGGCACTATGGGGGAGTTCTGGTGGCACTAAGAAGGGGCATTTTTTTTACTGGCATATTATGGGGGACACTATGGGGAATATAGGGGTATTTTATACTGGCGTATATTATGGGGACATTAGCTCAACTGTGGGCACTAAGCGGGGTATTATTGTGAGCTTTACTACTACTGGGGGCTATGGGGAACATGATTACTAGTATGGGCACTATGGGGGCATTATTACTACTAATTGTACTCTGGCAGAGAATTATTTCTATTGGTGGGATTTTGGGGAGGACTGTTACTTTGGGGGGCACCCTGGCACAGTTATCAGCTTAGCACAATTATTTTTGTGGGACATTATCTTTATACTATTAGTGTCTGGGCACAGTTATTTTTTAGAGCACTGTGTGCCAATAATTATTGAAGGGGCACTATCTGTGTGGTCCTAGTATTTTTCAGGGGACAGTTTCTGCAGTATAGTATTGGGGAGCACAGTATTGGGGGTGGCAGGATGAGGTGTTCAGAAGATGTGAAGATGATGGAAATGTGGGAAACTAATGTCTGTTTGTCTCTGCAGAGACGAGAGATGGCTGAAAAATCATCATGGCGGTCTGGTTCGAATGGAGAAGATGAGGAAAGAGAACGTCTACAACAAAGGTGACATCACTGGATGTAAGAGGTATGTGGCGCTATGTAGGAGAGGAGATGCTCCGGCTCCTCCCCCTGCCATTTGCAGAAGGAGGATTCAGAGCTGGGTGAGGATAACCAAGGGGGGCAGCAGGCCATAGGCGGGTGGCAGATGGTGGGGGGAACCAGAGGCCTTGAGCAGGATCTGGGGAGGGAGGAGAGCGGAGGAGCTTTCTGGCTGTATGTAGCCTGCTGTTGTTTATTGTATAATGTGAAGCAGGCAGTGCAGCCAGGACACGCCCTCCCCTCTGTATGATGTGTAGATCCGGGCCTCAACTATATCATTTCATCTGTACAGTGTTTGTTGGGAGTGGCCTATTATTTTTAGGAGGGGCTTATAATAATGGGTGGGGCCTATTTATTTTACACATTTGCTCTTCTGGGAGGGGCTTTAGGGAATGGGCAGGACAAAAAAATTGGCACAGCGAGCTATGCGCGTCGCATTTTTTACTTTTCGGACCCCCCCTAGAAAAAATTCCTGGGAGCTCCCCTGTCTGAGAGAGCTATCTTGATTAGTCACAGAAGTGGGAGTAGCACTGGAGTAGGAGGTGCAAATAAGTTGCTGAGGGGGGGGGCATTCAAAAATTTGGTGTGGGGCCTAGCCATTTCTAGTTACACCACTGTACACACTAAAGATAAATATGATGCTGTGCATGTTTTATACTGTACAAAAAACCTTCACAAATTATGCTGGCTGTTTTATACATATAGTATTAATTATAACCCCTATGTGTGCATATAAGTGCTCTGTCAGTGCTAGACAGGGAGGGGGGGGGGAGAGAACAGCAATTTAATTTCAGCACCACCATGTTCAGCACCACGGACAGCATCTATTAGAGTGTGCATTCAAAGTATAGACAGAATGCAATAAATATCTTAAATGAATACTATGGGAAGAACTTTAAGTCAAGGTACATATGAAACTGGCAGACCTGTTACATGTGCACTTGGCAGCTGAAGGCATCTGCGTTGGTCTCATGTTCATATGTGCCTGCATTGCTGAGAAAAATTATGTTTTGATATATATATGCAAATTAAACTTTAGAAGCAACACAGATTTTGCCATTACACCTAGAGGCTCTGCTCTCTCTGCAACTGCCGGGTCTTCTCCACTTTGATTGACAGGACAAGGGGTGATAACGTTTACACTGCCTGACCCTGTCAATCAAAGCGGGCAGCATGGTGTCTCAGTGGTTAGCACTGATGCCTTGCAACACTGGGGTCCTGGGTTCAAATCTGACCCAAGGGCAACATCTGCATGGAGTTTGTATGTTCTCCCTGTGTTTGTGTGGGTTTCTTCCAGGTACTCTGGTTTCCTCACACACTCCAAAGACATACTGATAGGGACCTTAGATTGTGAGCCTCATTGGGGATAACCTGATGCTAATGTGCTGCAGAATATAGTAGTGCTATATAAGTGTGTATAATAAATAAATAAGTTACAGAGGGAGCAGAGCCTCTATACTGGTTACAGAGGTTAATTTGCATATATTAAAAACTCATTTTCTCAGCAATGTGGGCACATATGTACATGAGACTAACACAGATGGGTTCAGCTGCCAAGGACGCATGTAACAGGTACAAATCTTCTGACAGATATATCTCCCAGGCAAAGAACATTGTCTTGCTAGCGCCACATTTTGGAAGTGTCTGCCTATGAGTCAAATTCACTTCCAAAAGGTGGCGGTAGCAAGATGCTTTTCTTTGCCTAGGAGGTACCCCTTTGCATCACATTTTCCCCTGGAGCATTGCCATTAAGTCTCTATACACAGCTGGTCTACTAATGAAGTACCTTGCCTAAGCTGCATCCAAGGTATCTCACTCAGCCAACCAGCATCCTTTTCTGTACTCATGAGGGGAAAGAACCAAACAACTGTTATAGGATGGGGTTTTGACTTGGCTATTTCCCCTTGTCATGTCCCAAGGCTTTTAAGAAGTCAGACTGTAACTCATAGGGAGCCACTTCCTAAAGGGGGCAAAAGTGAGATAGTTCTCTTTGCTTGAGAGATACTTCTTTGCATAAGATAATGGATCAGAATGTATTGAACAATGAGAACTTGATATTATACAGAGTTATAGGGTCATACTTTCTATACAATCCATTCCCTTATGTGCATATGCTGTATCTATTATTGTTGTTGCTGTTTATTGGTCATTTTCAAATATTTCCATGACTGCAGAGATCTGAGAAATATTAATGCACACTATGCAGTGAGGAGAAGTAACAGTGCCACCTTCTTGTGGATTCATGTTCTCATTATGAACTGTGTTTGTGTTTCTATGAGCAATGGTTAATTACTGCTCAATGCAGTAATGAAGGGAAACACCAAGTACATTACTGAAATAGATGTCATTAAGTAATCTACAGTATGAGCAGTATGGTAAAAATATAATTTTGCCCCATTTTAGACACTCCCTGTTATTGTTATATGTAGCAGTAAATGGTTTTGGATGTTTAAACTAAATGTTCACCTGACAGAATAGATAATGTGATATTTTTAAAGAGCAGGTCATTACAGATGCAGCAATATCTAATATGTCTATTCTTTTTTTATTTATTTCTGTTTTATACAATGAAAGCATTTTTAAAAAAAAATATCACGTTTTTTTGTGTCTCCACTTTCTGAAAGCTATATTTCTTTTATATGATCCTGGGGGCTGGATCTCCTAGGCTTCCTTGGCTAGCATACTCTGATACCTGTGTAAGACATCGTTGTGGCCATAGCAGCATGTGATTCATTAATCCGCTGACATCACTGAAAACACAGCAGGGGCCCGGCCGTCAGTAGTAGCCAAGCCCATGCTGCTGATTGAAAGGGCTCTGCTCCTGCACCCACCCAATCAGATCACGTACACGCACGTGGGGATGTTCCACGAGACCACATTCTCCCATGTACATGAAAATGCATGAGGGGGTTAAGGCAACAGTATGATGCATTAAATATCTCTGGTATATTAACACAACAGTACAATACATTGAATGTAAATGCTTTATTCATGCAACAGTATAATGCATTGAATTTATCAAATATGTTATGCCCCCATTGTCTAAGATGGGAATACCCCTTTAATTGTGGAAGCTTCAGGTTTTTTAACATAAAACTCTGTCTGGCTGCTGACTTGCCTTCAGTATAAAGCACACATAGAGTTACCCTATACTTTTCCTGTCTGATAAAAGCTTGACTTTTCTACATTTTGATTCAATCTACCTATACTGTCCTTACAGCACTGTAACATTGCTGGCTTGTGCCTGTAACAGTTTTTTAGTCAGACACATTCAACACACATTCTCTCACATCACAAGCTGAGCTAAAAATGGCATCTGTGGCTTACATATGACACAGAGCTGAAGAATCTGCCAAAACCCTGACCCTGATAGGCCAAACAGTGCAAGCAACCCCCTTCCCAGTGTCATGTGATCCTCCATCTGCATCCTTTCTGCCCTGTTTTCTGCTAATTTTAACAGTAAAATGATAAAAGTGCCGTTTTGCACCATCATTCCAAAGTGAATCGGCAAAACTTCAGATTTGCTTGCCAGCAGAACTTTTATGAAATTCGTAATAAATCTGATTAGTTGAGAATCGATTTGCTTATCTCTGGTGTAGAGCAGATGCTAGGGTGCTGAACTCAGCGCAAGTTTTATCTGATTGCCACCACCATTTCACCTCTTGCAAAAGGTGGTCTGCAAGTGTTGTACTTTTCCTACCAGGAGGCACACTAAGGCTACTTGCACACGACACGAAAAAAAAACATCTGTTAAAAACTAACATTTTAACAGACTTTTATTTCACTGATGCCTTTCTGAGAAACGGACGTTAAAAATGGACCCATTCAATTGTATGGGGTCAGTCTGTCAGTGAAAAATGGACAATATAGAACATGTTTTATTTTTTGACGTCCATTTTTCACTGACAAAAAAACTGCCGTGTAAATAACCCCATAGACTACCATTGGTCTTAAAACAGACTGTCGTGTGCATGTAGCCTAAGAGCCTGGTTCTTCCTCTTGCTTCAGTAAATAGTTGCGAGTAACCAACACTGTTGCTCAGTTTGAGTTTCACCCACCATTCAAGTTACCTGCAAAAGTCACCAGCCCCATCGCATATTACAAACCAATGACCTAAAGCCCTTTAGGGACCATTGTAGTGTGGTCTACCAAGAGCTGGAGATGGTCACTAGTGATGATCAAAGCTGCTTCGCTGAATTTTACAAAAAAATTTGCTTAGTGACGAATTACTTTGTCATGAAGCGCATTTCTCTGTAAGTAGTGGATTCAATGACAGGTAGCAGCGATTGCGCCACTGCCCATCATTGTATACCTTAGATGCCACATTTACAGCTGATTGTTGCATCTGACAGTAATAACACAGTGTAAAATAAAAATGAATGAAATCATACTTACCTCCTCCATTTAATTGCGATGAGTCAGCCGCCACCATCTTGATTGAAGATCTAGTGAGAAATCTCACAAGGCCCATGAAGACGTCACCACGTCGGCTGGTGTGGTGATGTCATATGTCACAGAGCAAGGGATTTCGTGCAGGATCTTCAATCAAGATGGTGGCGGCTGACTCATCGCAATTAAATGGAGGAGGTACTGTAAGCATTTTTTTTTTAAATTTGTACCACCATTCAGGGAAAATCGATTCGTTACCACAAAGCACAAGGAAATTCGGCTTCGTTTCATAACAAATTTTCCATGAAATTTGGATAAAAGTCCACTTTGTGGACTTCGACACGCTGAATACTAATTGTCACTGAGAAGCTCTACCACCTCTTACAAGGATGAATGCACAAACAAACATAAAGTCTTTGCCCTTTCTTGAATTCAAGCACAGGACCAACAGAGCTGTGGTAATAGCAGTAGCCACTGAGATACTATGTTACATATAAAGGTTATGAACACCACTTGGCCTTCTGAAACAAGGTTTATTGATTTAAATAATTGGCTTTCAACCAAAATTGAATAAAGGGAAAAGAACAATTAATCTTTGTTAATTTACACTTGCTACCTCAATCATGCCTGCAAAATCGTGCAACCATTTACTACCACACATGGGAGGGTTTCCACTGCATGTTGCAGCAAACTCTATGTGCTCACTGATTCTGGCATCATCTTGTTTTGACTGGTGGGGTCTCTATGCCCCTTTTGAAAGAGGAACACTGGTAAATATTTTTTAGCAAACCAACCATAAATCATGTGAATGCTAAGGTAAAGAGGGTTGGGAAGTGGGCATTGTTACCTATGTTAATGAGTTCACTCCAAATTTATCACAGATACTTTTTTAAACAGTTAAAAAAAGCAATCTCTGGAATAGGAAAACTAGAATAGGCTGTCTAGACAAGGTTTAAAGAGTTAAAAATATTGAATAACGGCTGTGCTTCTTTGTACAAGGAACAGTTACATTATGGCTTCCATAATGTCTCTTTCAGCCATATTATTCCTTGTTTCAGCTAGATGCATTTCTCTCACAAGCAGTAGGTGTCTCTCTACTGCCAACACTGTATGCAGTGACCTCATTTCCCTTCCTTCACACTACAGTATGTTTGTTTTCTTCTCGGGAGCTCAAAAAGCTATTTAAAAGGGACAAATCACACTTACATAAAGGCAGGGCATCCCTGTGCTATGACACCCCTCCCACTTCCAAACCGTATGCAATATTTGATAATTATGTCATAAAGTACACCAACACAGACTCAAATGAAACTGACTTCAAATATTACCCCCATGATAAATTCCCCACAATTTCTATTAATACAATTATACACAAGGTTTGAACAAGGTGTTCTCAAGCTGAATTAGCACATTTGTCATAGTATAATGCTTATGTGCATCTACATGCTGCCATAAAGGCTTTGTCAAGTATTGTAGCTATGTCCCCTACAAGCAAAATGTCCTTATACCTCCATATATACAGCATCCGACAAAGCATGCCAAAACATTTTTTCTGTCACATTCATATGGAATTCACACTGTGTTTGGGCACTACATTTGGCATTTGGCATGTACTGCAGGAAATTCTCCTGACTTCTATGAAGCAGACATATGGCTGAAGACTTGGCATATGTTTGGCAGGTATACAGAACATCGATACTTTTTTGCAAAAGCAACATTTACTTTTGTAAAAAAAAAAAAGCAAATAGTATGCATATTCTTTAAATACGTGCTAATAAACAAAGATGCATATAAAATGTTATACTTATTAAGATATTCCAAAAGTTAAAAAATAATAGTTTAGAAATGCCAATGATGGCAAAATCATAGGGATGTATACAGGCATTTTAAATATTATATAAATTAATCCCATATACACATATATCCATAATGATAAGCATATATATATATATATATATATATATATATATATATATATATATAGTGCCAATGTGAAAAGCAATGAGTGAAGTGTAGATGGTAGGAAACACATATAGTATGTCCATATGTCGAAACTGGCTCCATCCTAGTGGGTGCATTTATTATGGTAATGTGTTCCGTGGCTGTAATAACTGATTACAATATTTGAGTCAAATGTTTGCCAATAACAGGATATTATCATTATTTAGATGACTCTATAGTATGTAAAAGGTTTTGCTATTTTTTTTATGAAGATTATTCACTATATAAATGAAATGCCTAGAGTTTATCTAAAAGTGTTGCAAAATGGCAAATGTTGGGTTTCTTAATTTTTTTCTATTTGTCTGAAAAGGGGTTTAGTGGAAAGGGTGTGACCTAAGATGCAACGTTTTACTCCTAAATTGCACCACAATTCTTGTGTAAAATTCTTGGTAGAGGGTCGTAGAAAAGAATCTATCCTTGCACCACATTTATCATTCAGGATGAGATACTGAGATAAATCTGCTGCGGTTCTAGACAGCCTGTCTAAGGCTACTTTCACACTGGCGGCAGGCCTGATCCGGCAGGTGAAGGGTGCTGCCGGATCAGGCCTGCCGCAGTGACATGTGTGGAGCCGGAACCGCGCTCCGGCCCCACACGTCACACAGTACATACATAAACATAAACATACACACACATATAGACAAACAAACATACATACATACTTACATGCTCCCCGGCAGGTCTTCGGAGCGTCAGAGGGACAGGACGGCTCACACAGGTCACGATTCCCCACAGCGCCCTCTGCTGGGCGCCTGGTGGAATCGTCATGATTCCACCAGGCGCCCAGCAGAGGGCGCTGTGGGGAATCGTGACCTGTGTGAGCCGTCCTGTCCCTCTGACGCTCCGAAGACCTGCCGGGAGCATGTAAGTATGTATGTGTGTTTGTATGTCTATATGTGTGTGTATGTTTATGTTTATGTGTATGTCTGTGTCTGTGTCTGTATGTGTCTATGTGTAGCCGGATCCGTAATGGACTCCATTGAAAGTCAATGGAGGGCGGATCCGGTTACCATTATGGTCACACCAGACGGATCCACCCCCATTGACTTGCATTGGGGGTCATTCCGGATCCGTCTTGGTGCGGATGACTGACTGGTGGACAAATTACTTGAAGCATTGTCTGCAATCCACGAGATCAGCTGTTCGCACTGTTGTGGTTTCAACAGTCCTCTAGCACGTGTCCCTGTAAGTTGAGACATGAAGCTAGGGAGTGTAGCTCTGCGGAATTCCCCTGCTGCCTCATCAGCAGGTACTGTCTCACCCTGCCCAGGACCACGGCCTCTGCCCCCTGCAGTAATTGAATGCCCACGCCCACGCCCTTGTCCTCGACCCTTAGCCCTGGGGTTCAACATTTTTTGTATATAAGTGTATGATATAAAAAAAAAAATTTAACGGGCCTGGTGTACTGAAACTCACAAACTTGTTCAGTCTGGTAGAATTAAGTGACGTAACGAAAGTGTCGCCTGGACAGTATATACGGAGCGAAGCGAGTGTGCTGAACTGTGACACACAGGAAGGTTACACGCAGCTGAGTAAAATGGATTTGTACCACTGAGCTAAAACAACTGAAAAACTAATTTTTTTTTTTAATTTTGTTTTTTTGGGAATGTGACGTGCAGAAACTATGGTAGAACTTACTGACACCCTGTTAACGGTGGCTATTTAGACTGCGACCCAGACAAATGTTGCACAGACAGTTTTCTAGATCAAGCTGTAGATGATATTGGTAGCAAATGACTTGGTTGTATTCTGTGACGTACAGAAAGTGTCGCCTGGACAGTATATACGGAGCGAAGCGAGTGTGCTGAACTGTGACACACAGAAAGGTTACACGCAGCTGAGTAAAATGGATTTGTACCACTGAGCTAAAACAACTGAAAAACTAATTTTTTTTTTATTTTGTTTTTTGGGAATGTGACGTGCAGAAACTATGGTAGAACTGACTGACACCCTGTTAACGGTGGCTATTTAGACTGCGACCAAGACAAATGTCGCACACAGAGTTTTCTGGATCAAGCTGTAGATGATATTGGTAGCAAATGACTTGGTTGTATTCTGTGACATACAGAAAGTGTCGCCTGGACAGTATATACGGAGCGAAGTGAGTGTGCTGAACTGTGACACACAGAAAAGTTACACGCAGCTGAGTAAAATGGATTTGTACCACTGAGCTAAAACAACTGAAAAACTAATTTTTTTTAAAATTTTGTTTTTTTTGGGAATGTGACGTGCAGAAACTATGGTAGAACTGACTGACACCCTGTTAACGGTGGCTATTTATACTGCGACCCAGACAAATCCAGAGAGTTTTCTGGATCAAGCTGTAGATGATATTGGTAGCAAATGACTTGGTTGTATTCTGTGACGTACAGAAAGTGTCGCCTGGACAGTATATACGGAGCGAAGCGAGTGTGCTGAACTGTGACACACAGAAAGGTTACACGCAGCTGAGTAAAATGGATTTGTATCACTGAGCTAAAACAACTGAAAAACTTATTTTTTTTATATTTTGTTTTTTATATTTTTTTAAAATTTAGTTTTTTTTGGGGAATGTGACGTGCAGGAACTATCGTAGAACTGACTGACACCCTGTTAACGGTGTCTATTTATACTGCGACCCAGACAAATGTCGCACAGAGAGTTTTCTGAATCAAGCTGTAGATGATATTGGTAGCAAATGACTTGGTTGTATTCTGTGACGTACAGAAAGTGTCGCCTGGACAGTATATACGGAGCGAAGCGAGTGTGCTGAACTGTGACACACAGAAAGGTTACACGCAGCTGAGTAAAATGGATTTGTATCACTGAGCTAAAACAACTGAAAAACTAATTTTTTTTTAAATTTTGTTTTTTTGGGAACGTGACGTGCAGAAACTATGGTAGAACTGACTGACACCCTGTTAACGGTGGCTATTTAGACTGCGACCCAGACAAATGTTGCACAGAGAGTTTTCTGGATCAAGCTGTATACGTTATTGGTAGCAAATGACTTGGTTGTATTCTGTGACGTACAGAAAGTGTCACCTGGACAGTATATATGGATTGGAGTGAGTGTGCTGAACTGTGACACACAGAATGGTTCCACACTGCTGTGTGCAATGGATTTGTATCACTGAGATAGAACAATAAAAAAAAAACAGGGTTAGATATGGCGATAGCTGCACTACTAGTGCAGCCAGCCAGCCAAGCCAGGAGACAAAAAAAAAATTTCTTCTGTTGGGTTCTTTTTGGGTGATTCCTGCCTAACAGAGAACTAAATTCAGGCCCTAACACTGTCCCTGAAAGGCAGCAGCTCTATCCCTAATGACATCCAGACGGCATCTGAGCCGAGTCACTAGTGTATTCCAGGGTCACCTGATCAGGCCAGCCAACCCCTGCTATCGACATGTAAGGGCCCCACGTGATGCTGGGTGTACAGCAGAGTCTCCTGGCTTGTGATTGGCTGTGTTTATAGGCGCCAAAAAAGCACGATGCGGAAGTTTCCTCGAGCATGGCGAGATACTCGTCCGAGCAGCGAGCACTTACGAGTACCCTAATACTCGAACGAGCACCAAGCTCGGACGAGTATGCTCGCTCATCTCTAATTATTATGCTGTATGTTAATGAGTTCATGTTTAGGAACATTGCCTACACCAGGGATCAGCAACCTCCAGCACTCCAGATATTCTGAAACTACAACTCCTAGAATGCTCCATTCACTTCTATGGGAGTTCTGAAAACAAGGGAACATGTTTGCATGCTGGGAGTTGTAGTTTCACAGCAGCTGGAGTGTCAAAGGTTGCTAATCCCTGGCCTCGACCATACAATTATATTTACTTTTCATCTGAGAGCATACTTTGCAAACCAAATATGTAAAAAAGAGCATTTTCACTTACAGCAAAGAAATATTTTGAAAATGTTAAGGAACTGTATACTAGAAAGTTGTGCATTTTCAATTACAAACTGACTATACATGGAAACTCTACTTTATAGGCACTAAATTAGTTTTGTTAGTGTTACCTTAGGCTGATCTTAGAGTTATACTTATCATGGAGACAGATCAGGCAACTGCCATGGGGTCCAGGGTGAAAGAGGAACCAGCACTGATGTCCATTTCCCGCTTACCAAAATAAATCTAGAGCTTTTTCCTGCACCTCTCACTAGGGGGAGTTCAGCTGAAGGCAGACAGTTTTATAATATACTACATGAAAGGAAACTGAAGACATAGGGCTATATAGGGAAGATTTGTCAACGCATTTATGCCAGTTGTCTTGTGTAAATACATAAAAAAGATGTGCCCAGAATGTGCACCATTTTTATAATGCATGTTCCACTTTTCTGGACACAGAGGTAACAAGGTAACTTTTTTAAAATAAAAAAAGTCCTCAAAAACATAGGGAATTGATCAGAAATCTCACTTCGGCAAGGGGACTGATAGCCTTTGCTACGTTTTACTATGTGGCTCTATGATATCTATGCACACTCCTGGTTGTCTTAAGATTAACTCCAAAATATGAATAGTAGTTCTCCACCTTAAGGCTCCATTCACACGTCCTGTTTTTCTTTTCTGATTCGATCCTGATTTTTTCAGGACCCATTGAAATGAATGGATCCAGATCAGGATCAGGATTGAATCAGGAAAGAAAAACAGGACGTGTGAATGGAGCCTAAGGAACATTTTTTTTGTTTACTTTCAAAGATAAAGTGTGGCTCACACATGTATTTATGCAATTATTTAGTTGGCAATACTGGCTACAATGGAAGATTTATTAGTACAAGGTAAACAAGGTTTTATGCTTAAAGGAGCACTCTGGGCAAAACTGATATACAAGTGCATCTCAATAAATTAGAATATCATCAAAACGTTTTTCTTTCAGTAACTCAGTTCAAAAAGCACACATACTATATAGAGTTATTACAAACAGAGTGAACTTTTTCAAGTGTTTTTTATGTTAATGTTGATGATTATGGCTTACAGCCAAGGAAAACCCAAAATTCATTATCTCAGAAAATTAGAATAATTAACCCAAAACACCTGCAAAGGCTTCCTAAGCCTTTAAAAAGGTCCCTTAGTCTGGTTCAGTAGGTAACACAATTATGGGGAAGACTGTTGACTTGACAGATGTCCAGAAGGCTGTCATTGACACACTCCACAAGCTGGCTTTTCACAGAGTGCTGTATCAAAACATATTAATAGAAAGTTGAGTGGAAGGAAAAAGGGTGGTAGAAAAAGGTGCACAAGCAGCAGGGAGAACCGCAGCCTTGATAGAATTGTTAAGAAAAGGCCTTTCCTAAATTTAGGGGAGAATCACAATAAGTGGGCTGCTGCTGGAGTCAGTGCTTCAAGAGCCACCACACACAGACGTATCCAGGACATGGTCTACAAGCGTTGCATTCCATGTGTCAAGCCACTCGTGACCAATAAACAACGGTGGAAGATGAGAGACACCAGACCCAACAATGCAGAAAAGCTGAAGGCTGCAATCAAAGCAACCACAGCTTCCATAACACCTCTGCAGTGCCACAGGCTGATCGCCTCCATGCCACGCCGCATTGATGCAATCATTCATGCAAAAGGAGCCCCAACCAAGTATTGAATGCATTTACTGTACATACTTTTCATTTGGCCAACATTTGTGTTTAAAAAAAAATTACAGTTGGTCTAATATAATATTCTAATTTTCTGAGATAATGACTTTTAGGTTTTCCTTGGCTGTAAGCCATAATCATCAACATTAACAGAAATAAACACTTGAAAAAGTTTTCTCTGTTTGTAATGAATTTTTGAATTGAATTACTGAAAAAAAAACAACTTTTTGATGATATTCTAATTTATTGAGATGTACTTGTACTACCCTAGATATCCACTATATTAATGCTGGGACATTTGAAGACTCCCTGTCTAAGTAATAGTATATCTGGGCCACTATATTATAAATAGGAACTGAATGGGAGGAGCATCACTTGTCTCTTTAGGGTCTCCTTGTAATCCCATTATCATGCACTCCATTAGGTCCTGCACCAGGACTAACGCTTTGTTTCAAATGTTCCTTGTTTTTTTTTCTTAAAGATTATTTCTACCTAAACTGCATCTACCAAAACGTATTTATAGAGATAGATTTTTTGGTCTTGCATTCAAACTTTGCTTGTCTTAGTTATTGTGTGGGTTGAGGGACATGCTGCCTATTAGAAGGAAACATAAACAAAAAACCTTTAGATTCCATTTGCCTATTTTATGTGAATGGTTCCTCACATACGTATTTAAGGTTTTTAAATGTATTTCCTTGGCTGAAAGCTCAAAAGAGAGCTGAAATGTGACATAAATGGCCTCTTACATAACATATCTGGCTGTACTTCATCTAATATCCATTTTAATGTTTAGCAATGCAGCACTGTAGCCAAGGATTTGAATCCAACCATGGACAGCATCTGCCTGGAGTTTGTATGTTTGCGTGGGTTTCCTCTAGGTTTCCTTCCACACTTCATACACTTTTAGAGATGGTTAATGGCCTTCTATGAAACTGGCACTGTTAACCCCACTGGGGACACCGACATGTTAGCACTTTATAAGCAACTGATTTCCTTACAGTAACAGTAGGTACTCTTTAAAGGGATTATGTTACCAGTTTTATGCTACTAGGTTCTAACAGCTTCAGCCCATGCCAACAAGTCCCGATATTCAGGAGCTTCTGTCTTTTTCCAATTCCTTTGCCACCGATTGACAGCCAACTGGATTAGCAGCAGGGGCGGAGAAAATCAGGAGTTCATGAATATTCAAGACTAATCCCTTTAAAGAGACATACAAACTCCCTTGACATGCCTGTTTTAGTAACTACCTGCATTCTCCATTTAATAGCAATTCTGGGGACTCTATTCTTAGGACTCTATGTTATGCCTTTCCTTTATTATTCCTACTAAAAGTTATGAAACGATTGCTAGCAATTTGCAATCAAGGTCCAGAGGGGTGATACTTGTTGGAGGCGTATCCTCGCTCTATCTGGCATTATCCAACCAATATTGCCAGTGTCAGACTGTGCAGAGACACATCCCCAACTGTTAACACCCATCTGGACCTTGTAGCAAGGCAGCCGCAGGGTTAACTGTGGATGGGAGGTACATCGCACTCAGATACCTGCGCTGGGTGAGATAATGGAATCTGGGGAGTAATGTGCTCAGGAAGCTTAGAGCTGAGCACACCTTGGTATCTCTGATAGTATGGGCCCGGATTACATTGGGAGCGGTTGGTAGGTGGCAGCGGGAACTGACCGCTCCCTTCCTCCCATTCACTCCAGGTTTTTGGATAGGTCTGTGCAAAAGCACAGGTGAGATTATTCCGGTCATTAAAACCTCTATAGATCTCCCTCTCCTGGGTCAGTTGAGTTGAGTTCATCCAGAGAGGGTATTGCTAGTCCTCTCTGCAGCTCCGGGTACAGAAAGCCGCTGCTGGAAAGCTTAATCCAAGTAACCCAGGGAAGGCGCAGACCTCAGAGCAGGTGAGGTGCAGACCTCTGTTGTGTCAAAACCCCCAGACGGGAAGATTCTCTGTTGCCATGTATTTTGTGTCACTGCTGAAGAGAAAAGCTATTTTGTGTTGAACTTAACCCTTGCTGGAACAACAAGGAAGGAAAATAAACCTGTGTGTGCTTTACAAGTTCGTTAAGCGTATGTTTCCGCACCCCCTCATACCCCGCACTGTGACAATTGGTGGAGGATGCGGGCACCTGGTTGCTAGGGGCAACGACAGAATTTTTTGTTTTTTATTTTTGTGCGGGATATTGCTGGACTGTGAAACATCCCATGAATGTCCTGGGTAAAGGCAGCCACAACGACCAGCAGTACCATGGAGGCTATGATAGCCCAAATTCTGCAGGCCCAGGCTGAGGCCCTGCGCGTCCAACAGGAGACCAACCGCCAGCAGCAGCAGGCGCACGCTGAAGCACTGCAGGCGCAGCAGGAAACGAACAAGTTGCTGTTACAACAGATGATGGAATTGAGACAAACCTCACCGGTGGTTGTCGAGGGTGACGTCCGGCCTCACGGGTGTCCACGGAAAATGGTGCAACGCGCCCTCCAGAGGTTGTCCTCCGAGGACGATGTCGAGGCCTACCTAGCCGTGTTTGAACGCACAGCAGAGCGGGAAAAGCTTCCAGTTGCAGAGTGGGCTGAAGTGCTCGCGCCCTATCTAACCGCTGAACCGCAGAAAGCATATTACGATCTTAGTCGGCAGGACATAGGTGACTATGCCAAATTAAAAGCCGAAATCCTGGCACGTCTGGGGGTGACACCAGCGATCCGGGCCCGGAGGGTCCACACCTGGCGGTTTGATCCGCATAAACCAACGAGGTCTCAGATGTTCGACTTACTTCACCTCCTCAAGCAGTGGTTGGAACCTGACTCCTCGTCGCAGGCACAGATCATAGAAAAAGTCATGATGGACCGCTTTACTTGCTCGCTATCTTCTGGTCTGCAACGCTGGGTCGGGCAGGGGGCCCCTAAAAATGCGGATGAACTGGTCAGCCTGGTGGACCGCTATCTCACCACTGAGGTGTCCGTGCAAAGCGGCCCCCGGCCAAGCTCAACAGTTGGTAAAAGCCGTCTACGGTCGACTGGAGGTAAAACCCAAGGAATCGACAGAGGGCTCAAAGGGAGCGCCCCCAGAAGAACCCCCGCTATGGAGGAACTCTATGGGAAGTCCATACCGACGCAAGAAACTGGCCCCAGACTGCCTCCTATACGGTGTTGGAACTGTCAGGAGCTGGGTCACATTGCGGCCCATTGCCCAGTAGCCCCCGACCACATGGAATGTGATGCCAGTCGTCGGAGGTCGTTCTTTGCAGAACCCGCCTGTGTTGCCTCCCGAGGGATAGACTCAGAACCCCAGTTCTGCACCATGAAGGTGGACGGGTACCTCGTCCAGGCCCTATTAGACTCGGGCAGCTTGGTGACTCTCATTCATGCCACCTTGGTGGGTGGGCCACTAGTGGGTGAAAAAACCCTAGGGGTAATGTGCATCCATGGGGACGTTAAAAGATATCCAGTCGCCTCAGTGGTGTTCGAGACTGGCTGCGGCAAAATAAGTCATGAGGCTGGAGTAGTGAAAAACCTTATGCACGCTGTGATTATAGGGCGTGATTTTCCGTTATTTTGGCAACTGTGGGAAAAAAAACAGTTGGCGCCCATAGCGGAAGAGGTGGTTTTTCCTAGGTTGGGTGAAAGGGATCTCGACCCCCTCTCAGAGAAGGGAGAAGAACCTGTCTCCCCAAGTTTCTTTGAAGAGACACCAACAGGGGTCTCCGATGAGACAGAAAACCAGGCAGTAGAAACGGAACCCCCAGATAACCTACCCGATAATCAGGAAACTGACCCTGCTGAACCTGAAGCGAATATATCGGAAGCCTCTGACTTCCCGTTTCAGGTCCTAGCCGGAGACGGGGAGGAACCTCCCTATGACTTAACCATGCCGGGGCTGGAAGTAAGAACCGAGAATTTTGGTACCGCCCAGCTGAGAGATCCCACCTTAGAAAGCGCTCGAGCCAGTGCTAAAGTGGTCAATGGTGTACCGCAGGAACTTGGAGGTGATCTCCAATACCCTCATTTTGTCATAGAAAACGACTTCCTTTATCGGGTGACCCAGAAACAAGGGGAGGTTGTAGAGCAGCTCCTGGTACCCCAAGCGTATAGGCGTATGGTCATGGACTTAGCTCATAAACATGCCTTAGCTGGCCACTTGGGGCAGATAAGACCCTAGAACGGGTCTTACAAAGGTTTTTCTGGACAGGAGTGTACGAGGAGGTAAAACGCCATTGCGAATCCTGCCCTACCTGCCAAGTAACTGCCCCAGTCACACATTTTCGCAGTCCTTTAGTTCCTCTGCCGATCATTGAGGTCCCCTTTGAAAGAATTGCGATGGACTTGGTAGGGCCAGTGGTGAAATCGGCTAGGGGACACCAGTACATCCTCGTAGTATTAGATTATGCCACTCGGTACCCTGAGGCTGTGCCCCTGAGAAAGCCCACATCTAAAAATATCGCCCGAGAATTATTCAATATGTTTTCCCGAACAGGTATCCCAAAGGAAATCCTTACTGACCAGGGGACTCCATTTATGTCTCGGGTCATGAAGGATCTCTGCCATCTCCTAAAAATCACCCCATTACGAACCTCCGTATACCACCCACAAACGGATGGCTTGGTGGAACGTTTTAATAAAACCTTAAAGCAGATGTTGAAAAGGGTAGTAGAGAAAGACGGCCGAGACTGGGACGCATTATTACCATATGTGATGTTCGCCATCCGCGAGGTACCACAGGCTTCCACAGGGTTCTCACCCTTTGAACTACTGTATGGCCGTCACCCACGAGGGTTGCTAGATATAGCCAAAGAAACGTGGGAAACCGAGACTACCCCGTACAGAAGCCTAATAGAGCATGTGACCCTCATGCAGGAGCGAATTGAGACCGTAATGCCCCTGGTTAAGGAACACTTGCAGAGAGCTCAGGCGTCCCAGAGCCGACTCTACAACCGTTCTGCAAGGGTCAGGACCTTCCGCCCAGGTGACAGGGTGCTTGTCTTAGTCCCCACCGTGGAAAGTAAATTCCTGGCAAAGTGGCAAGGCCCATACGAGATAACCGAGCAGATAAGTGAAGTTAATTACAAGGTACATCAACCAGGGAAACGGAAACCGTACCAGGTGTACCATGTAAATTTACTTAAACCGTGGAAGGAAAGAGAATCCCTGGGGGCAGCAGTTCCAGAGGGGAAAAGGGAACCAGGGGAAATCTCCTTAGTGAGGATAGGGGAAACCCTCTCTAAGGCCCAACAGCAGGAGGTAAAGGAATTTCTGTTGGCCAATCAGAGGAAGTTCTCAGATCAACCAGGGCGAACTCCTCTGATAAGTCACCAGATAGTGACTGAGCCCGGGAAAAAGGTGCTGTTAAAACCCTACCGGATACCAGAGGCCCGTAGAGGGGTGGTGTCAGAGGAAGTGAAGCGTATGCTGGGGCTAGGTGTCATTGAGGAGTCCAGAAGTGAGTGGGCCAGTCCGATCGTCTTAGTTCCCAAGCCCAATGGCACCTGGCGATTTTGTAACGATTTCCGTAGGTTAAATGAAATATCAAAATTTGACGCATATCCTATGCCTCGTGTAGACGAGCTCATAGAAAGTTTGGGAAACGCAAGGTTTATCTCTACCCTAGATTTAACCAAAGGGTACTGGCAAATTCCCTTAGCGGAAAAGGATAGGGAAAAAACTGCATTTTTGACACCAGAAGGCCTTTTCCACTATGTGGTCATGCCGTTCGGGTTACACGGGGCCCCAGCGACATTTCAAAGGCTAATGGATAGAATCCTGCGGCGACACCGGGGATACGCGGCTGCGTACCTTGATGATGTGGTCATCTATAGCACGGATTGGGACAGCCATCTTTACAGAGTACAGGCTGTGCTTGATTCCATCGCTCAGGCAGGTCTAACCATTAACCCAGAAAAATGTACCATCGGACTAGAAGAAGCTAGGTATCTCGGGTATACCATCGGCCGAGGAATGATTAGACCCCAGCTTAACAAGGTGGAAGCCATACAAAATTGGCCTCGGCCCCAGACAAAAAAGCAGGTTAGGGCCTTTTTAGGGATCACCGGGTACTATAGAAGGTTTGTCCCAAACTTCGCATCAATAGCAGCACCTCTGACAGACCTAACGAAAGGGAGAAAGTCAGTGATGATAGTTTGGAATCCCGAGGCCGAGAAGGCCTTCCAAGCCCTGAAGAAAAGTCTGTGTCAACAGCCGGTCTTGATAACTCCTGACTTCAATAAGGAGTTTATGGTCCAAGCTGATGCCTCAGATTCTGGGTTAGGGGCTGTTCTCTCTCAGGTTATTGACGGAGAGGAACATCCCATTACCTACCTAAGCAGGAAGCTAAACCCGGCAGAAAGGAATTATGCCATTGTCGAGCGAGAATGCTTGGCAATCAAGTGGGCATTGGAGGCTCTAAAATACTACCTTCTGGGGAGAAGATTTAGGCTGGTTACGGACCACGCTCCCTTGACTTGGATGAAGTCCAGTAAGGAAAAGAATTCCAGGGTGACTAGATGGTTCCTGTCACTCCAGAATTTTAATTTTTCGGTCGAGCATCGACCAGGCCGGTTACAGGCAAATGCAGATGCGCTGTCAAGAGTAAGTTGCCTATTTGCTTCGGATGTCCAGCCCTCCGGTCTGGAGAAGAGGGGGGGGATGTGTAGCAAGGCAGCCGCAGGGTTAACTGTGGATGGGAGGTACATCGCACTCAGATACCTGCGCTGGGTGAGATAATGGAATCTGGGGAGTAATGTGCTCAGGAAGCTTAGAGCTGAGCACACCTTGGTATCTCTGATAGTATGGGCCCGGATTACATTGGGAGCGGTTGGTAGGTGGCAGCGGGAACTGACCGCTCCCTTCCTCCCATTCACTCCAGGTTTTTGGATAGGTCTGTGCAAAAGCACAGGTGAGATTATTCCGGTCATTAAAACCTCTATAGATCTCCCTCTCCTGGGTCAGTTGAGTTGAGTTCATCCAGAGAGGGTATTGCTAGTCCTCTCTGCAGCTCCGGGTACAGAAAGCCGCTGCTGGAAAGCTTAATCCAAGTAACCCAGGGAAGGCGCAGACCTCAGAGCAGGTGAGGTGCAGACCTCTGTTGTGTCAAAACCCCCAGACGGGAAGATTCTCTGTTGCCATGTATTTTGTGTCACTGCTGAAGAGAAAAGCTATTTTGTGTTGAACTTAACCCTTGCTGGAACAACAAGGAAGGAAAATAAACCTGTGTGTGCTTTACAAGTTCGTTAAGCGTATGTTTCCGCACCCCCTCATACCCCGCACTGTGACAACCTTCATTGCAAACTGCTAGCAATTCATTCATAACTTCTAGCAGGAATAACATGGAATAACATGGAAAAAATCTGTATATAGATGGGAATAAGACGGTCGCTGACCATCTGAACAACTACTTCTGCTCAGTTTTTTCAGATGGCGACTTTCATAATCAGAACATGGCTGGACATAGCATTGCCTCTAGTTGTAAAGTTTCAGCCCCAGTGTTTTCAGAGGCCGATGTTCTACAAGAACTTGTCCGGCTAAAGTTAAATAAGGCAATGGGTCCGGATGGCATCCATCCCAGAGTTCTTAAAGAACTCCAATCTGTGATTGTTGGCCCCCTGACTGATCTGTATAATCAGTCCCTTCTTACAGGAGATGTTCCTGATGATTGGAGAATGGCTAATGTTGTACCCATTCACAAGAAGGGTAGTAGAGAAGAAGCTAGTAACTATAGGCCAGTCAGCTTGACATCTGTAGTGGTATATGATGGAAATGATGGAAACTCTACTAAAAAAGAAGATAATTGACCATCTAACAACAAACAACTTGATGGACTCAAACCAGCATGGCTTTACTGAGGGCCGATCATGTCAGACTAATCTCATTGATTTCTTTGACTATGTAACTAAAGTGCTGGATGAAGGTGGTGCTGTGGATATCGCCTACCTGGATTTCAGTAAAGCTTTTGATACGGTTCCCCATAAAGAGCTGATAGAGAAGTTATCAAGAATTGGACTTAACCCCTGGATAGTTCAGTGGATCTGCAGTTGGCTGAAGGACAGATACCAGAGGGTTGTTGTTAATGGAGTGTATTCTGAGCAGAGGCTGGTTACAAGTGGGGTGCCACAAGAATCTGTTCTGGGTCCTGCTCTGTTTAACATGTTTGTAAGTGACATAAGGGACGGCTTGGTAGGGAAGGTTTGCTTGTTTGCTGATGACACAAAAGTGTGTAATAGGGTTGATGTTCCAGGAGGTGTCGATAATATGGAGAATGATTTATCTTTATTAGATAAGTGGTCAAAACAATGGAAAATTCAGTTCAATGTTTCCAAATGTAAAATAATGCACTTGGGGAGAAGAAATCCTCTATCTGAGTATCGTATTGGCAGTTCTGTGCTAACAAAGACCTCAGAAGAGAAGGATTTGGGGGTAGTCATCTCTGACAGCCTCAAAATGAGTAACCAATGCAGCCAGGCGGTGGGGAAAGCAAATCGTATGCTTGGCTGCATAGCTAGAGGTATAACAAGCAGAAAGAGGGAGATTGTGATCCCTCTGTATAGAGCTCTAGTGAGACTACATCTGGAATACTGTGTTCAATTCTGGAGACCTCACCTGCAAAAGGATATTGCTAAAATAGAACGGGTCCAAAGAAGAGCTACAAAAATGTTGGAAGGTCTAAAGCATAGAACTTATCAAGAAAGACTCCGAGTTCTTAATATGTATAGTCTGGAGGAAAGAAGAGAAAGGGGGGACATGATTGAAACCTTTAAATATGTTAAAGGACTGAATAAAGTTCAGGAGGGAAGGGTTATTAATAAGAAACTGAACACAAGAACAAGGGGGCACAATCTGAAGTTAGTTGGGGGAAAAATCAAGAACAACATTAGAAAATATTACTTCACTGAAAGAGTAGTAGAAGCTTGGGACAAACTTCCAGCAGAGGTGGTTGATAAATCCACAGTAACTGAATTTAAACATGCCTGGGATAAACATGTATCTATCCTAAGATAACAATAAAAGGATAATAAAAGGGCAGACTAGATGGACCAGGTGGTCTTTTTCTGCCGTCAATCTTCTATGTTTCTATGTTTCTAATAAGAAAGGAATGGCACAATACAGAGTCAGAAGAAAAGATGCTCCAGAATTGTTATTACATGGGGGATGCAAGTAGTACTAAACCAGAAATATCAGGAGAGGTGACAGGTTCTCTTCAACTATTTTTCAGCTGTTCTTTTATGCTTTAGGCCTCATCCTATATGCATTGGAGGCCAGATAGCACCAGGAGAGGTGGAATATAGAGTGGGCTCAGCATTGTGTTGAACCTACATTCCCTGAGTGTAACAGAGGTCAGTGTGGCACCAAGGAGGTATCACATTTAGTGTTGAGCGAGCACCTATGTGCTCGTATGCTGGGTGCTCTGGCCGAGCACTGGGGGTTGCTCGAGTGCTCGGCCGAGCACCCGAGCATAATGTTAGTCAATGGGACTAAACCAGGCACCCCTGCTCGGAAGAGGGGAGGGTGTCTGGTTAATAGAAAAAGGTCAGAATCGCGACTTCTCCTCTTTTACTCCTTTCACTCGTAAAAGTATGCTAATTAACTGAATTTGTACGCATTAGCGCACAATGCGTACGCATTAGCGCACAATGCGTATGCATTAGCATACTATAAAATTTGTACGCATTAGCATACAAATTCGTATGCATTAGCATACAAATTCGTATGCATTAGCGTACAAATCAACATTACAGTGTTCGGCCGAACACCGAGCGGACCCGAGCGTAGGCATGCATGTGGAGCCTGCATTCCCTGAAATCAGTGGAGGCCATTTTGGCACCATAAGAGGTACAATATAATGTCGGCTTAACATGCATGTGGAGCCTGCATCCTCTGTAGTTAATGGAGGCTGCTATGGCACTTAGTGACTATGGCCTTTAGGTTCCCGTCTTAAAGAGATCGCCTTGACGTTTGGCAGACGGGCACAAATAATTTAGTAAAAAAGTATATGCCAAGAATCTCACATTTACAACGTAGCGCTAGTATCGTGTAGATAGTGAGTATGACAGTATTATATGTACTCATATTATTGTTTGTGTTTGCAGAGTGCTGTTGCATTTTTTTGTGTTTTACTTTTCTATTTGCATCCAAGGTGACGTGCACCTGCATACTTGGATGTGTTTACTGACCCCCAGTTTTACTTGCTTTAGGCCTCATGCACACGATCATATGTATTTTGCAGTCAATAAAACGCAGATCCACAAAATACTGATGGCATCTGTGTTTTGTCCATGTTGTATCTTTATTTGTTTTGTGGACCCATTGACTTCAATGGGTCCATGGTCTGAATTTTGCGGCCAAGAGTGGGACATGTTCTATCCTTTACGGAACAGACATACAGATGCTGAAACCATAAGGATTATTCGCAGACCACAAAATACATACTGTCGTGTACATGAGGCCTAGCACCCGATTCTTTGAGAGGCAGATTCCTACATAATTGTAGTGACACAGAACTGGAAAATTTTAGTTCTAGATGCCGGCTGTAATATACTTAGATAATTGAGTGAGAAAGGATTATTATATGTATCTGAACGGCAACGTTTAAAAGGAATACTACACTTACTGTACATCTTGATTTGAAAATATTCCCCTGAAATGTTCCAAATGTTTTCTTGTTTAGTATAATTAATGTGCTATATTTTCATTCCATTCCACATTACTTTAAGCACTTTCTTGTAATAGCTTCTTTGTCACAGCTGAATAAATGAGACAAATATATGTACATTGAAAATAGACTTTTTATTAGTTTAGCTTGAAGTCTGTTAAGTTTAGCAGAAAACTGTAATTCAGAGGTTTTACAGCAGTGTGCAGATTTTCAAGTTAATTTCACTAATAGAATGACACAACTGAACAACTGAGACTGTCTGTCTGTCTATCTATCCATCTGTCTGTCTATCTATCCATCCCTCTGTCTATCTTCGCATTTATCAGCCCAGGAACAAGACTGGAACCGTTTCTGCAAACAAGAAGATTCATTTTTTTTGCATTTCATGCAATTAATTCAACGTCAATTGGTTGATATTGGCAATGATATTGAATTTCTGACTTTTATGATATCCGGCCACAGTTTGCTAATAGAATTACTGCCATCTTTTGCCTTGTGAGCACATAGCATCCCATTACCAGTGCAGAGATAATATTGTTAAACATCTATATATCTAGAATATCCATCACTATATAAAAGAATAATATCAGCACATACAGTGCATATGGGGTGCCCATACTGTCCCCATCCAATGCTTGAAGCACCTACAATGGGCATGTGATCATTAGAAATATGGTACCAGGATGCAACACAGTAGGAAAGTAATGTTCTGCTGGGAAACCGTGATGTTAGTTACTTAAGACACCTACTGTACGTACTTAAGAACTTTTGCAAGCCAAACACATCCTATCACGGCAACAGTATTTCCTAATGGTCACATGAAGATAATTATCCTCATAGTGTGGATTGAATAACATTGATCAATTGGTTACAATGGCACCTGTCAAGGGCTGTAGAATCTGCTAAGTTTAGAGGAGTCAGTTAATTGTATACTGGATCTTTAAAAGGGGGGTTATTAATTTTACAGGGAATTTTAAATAAAAAGTGAACTATCTAACTAAAGGGCAGGAATATAAAGGAAATGATAAGGAAGGTAGTTCCTAACCAGCTATCTATATGGAGGCTTATATACTAGCCATAAATAGACACACACGTAGCCCATACAGTGCCCATCCCTGGAACATCTACTAGATACTGCCTTAGCCAACCAGCACAGCCCATTTATAGTTTGCAGACATGCTTGTAGAGGTTAACACCTTCCTGTAGGTGGCATCGTTGAATCCAGAGCTCTCCTTCCTCTAAAGGTCAAACATTCTTGTAGAACAGGCCACTGCAGGCTATAGCTCCCTCCAGGTCTGGAAGCATCATCAATCATGTGTTCATGGATGTGCTCCTCAGGGGGCAAGGCCTTGTATTGTCTCCCAGGCATGGTGATTCTTCATTGCCCAGATAAAATACTGTAGCAGTGTCTACTGTCCGTTGTGCGGATAAGACTTGTCCACAGCCATTGCTTTGTGAGTGAGTTGCTTAAGTATTTACAGCCCAATTCAACTTTGCTGTAAAGGCCTGAAGTCAGGAGTCAATAAAATGTTCAGCTTCCAAGGGGTGGGATATATTATACAGCAAATGAACACTCAGTTCTTGAAGTTGGTGTGTTGGAAGCTGGAGAAAGAACCAAGTGTAAGTATATGAGCGACTGTGGACAGATTATAAAGAATTAGAATGAATAAATGACAAAGTCATAGTATTTCCAAAAAGGCAGATCTGCTGGGTATTACTGGTGTACAATGATCAGAACCTACCAAAAGTGGTCCAACAAATTGTTGAAAAAAGTTACTGCTTGATATAAAAGGATGTTAGAACACATGCAACACGTGCAATGCAGCTTGGTAGAGAATGATAACTGAGATCACACAGATTGTTCTGATTAAATATTTGCACTAATAATATATACTCAGTTTGACACACTCACAGGTTTAGATGGTAATAAAGAATATATACTGTATATATATCCATACCTTGTTGGCAGGACATGCTGAGAGTTGTAGTTTTGCAGCGGTTGAGATTGACAGATTGGGGATCACTGCTCTAGACTAGAGATGAGCGAATCATTAAAATTTTTATTCACCGAATATCTGACAAGATTCGTATTTGCACAAACTTATTCGGTCGAATCTACGTACAAAAAACAATAGTTGTTTTGCGAACATTCCTGCGTAAATTACGTACATACAGTCGGCGTATGTAAAAGTAAGCAACATGTAAGCATTAGCGTACAAAAGTGCGTACGAATCCTTAACGTACAAATGACGCGCGAATGCGTCATACGCACGAGGCTAGGCCGCAGCCTACAGTCTTTAGAGGAAGACTATATGAACTAGAAAAATAAGGTGCTCACTGCTGTTAGCTTTCAATAAGTTAATAATTTACTAAAAACACTGTACAATAAGTGCATTAATAAGACACATTGCAGTACCAGAAAAAGAATACACACAATGGGCTAAAGTGCTGTACCATTAAAAACAGTGTAGCTAAAATACAGTAAAGACATAAGTATGCAAACATTTTAGTGCAATCAATTTCACATTTGCAAGCATTAAAGGCTCAGATATACGTTTGAGTCTCTCCTTATGGCTCCTAGTTGACTTGACAATGATAAAACAGTCTGGAACAAATATTCCAAAATTCAATTGTAATCCACGTGAGGTAAAATTGTAATCCAAACAGGTATGTCATGTGTAATCCACATGTATAATAAATAGCAGCAAATAGAGAACCCTTTTTGCAGGGGGCTCCCAAATAACCTGAGAAGGGGGTAAAAAGGAAAATAGGCGCGCTTAGGTGCAACTGGAACTTTTCTGCAGAATGGGGGGAGTCCTGACAGCCATTTCCACTCCAGCTGGGTGAGAGTCAAACGGGGGCAATACATTACATATTAAAAAAAAAAAGCACATAGAGAACCCTTTTTGCAAAGGGGGACCCAAATAACCTGAGAAGGGGGGAAAAAGGAAAATAGGTGCACTTTGGCGCAACAGGGAATTTTCTGCAGAATGGGGGGAGTCCTAACAGCCATGCCCATCTGGGTGAGAGTCAAACGGGGGCAACACAAGCTAAACAAAAACAACTGCAAACTAGCATCTCACCCGTCAGGTGCAGTCCATGGTGTGGCTCCCATAGGTCCTCCTGCAGTGCCCTTGACACTGCCAGTAGTTGGGCTCCTCAGATGAGGGATCTGAAGTCCTCCTCACTCGAGCTGCTGCTGAAGCTCATCAGAGGACGCTCCTGCCTCTTGTAGGCCATGCTCGCTGTGGTGGTGGAACTCCAGCGCCCTCTTCTTCCTGAAGTTGGACTTGACCGAGTCCGGGTAGTGGTGACTAGAGATGAGCGAGCACTAAAATGCTCGGGTGCTCGTTATTCGAGTCGAATTTTTCCCATGCTCGGGTGCTCGTTTCGAATAATGAACCCCATTGAAGTCATTGGGAGACTCGAGCATTTTTTGCAGGGGACCAAAGCTCTGCACAGGGAAGGTTGCGTGAAAACCTGGAAACCTCAGAAAATGATGGAAACACCACGGAAATGGACAGGAAACAGCAGGGGCAGCATGCATGGATGCCTCTGAGGCTGCCTAATCATACCATTACGCCAAATTCTGGGCAACAGCCTGGTGGTGACCCTCAAGACAATTGTGCTGACCCAGACCAAGATGGGCAAGGCACATGCCCATCACATGTTAGTAAAGCACCCAATTAGGTGCATCGAAGGTCCATCACCGCCTGTGGGTGACACCACTGCTCATGCTGGCACTGCCGTCCTATCCCCTGCCCCACGATGCAGGCATAAGCGTTTCCCTCTCCGCACCCACCCAGTAGTCCACAACGTACACAAAGTTCTCCCAGCACAGTGCTCAGCTCTCCCCATCCCAGATGGGCAAACATGCACACTGAGATTGCAGTTTACAGCATGAGGGTGAACCCTAGGATGACTTGTTAAGACTGAGATTGCAGTTTACAGCTTGGCGGTGAACCCCAGAGTGGCTTGGTTAGACTAACATAGCAGCTGAACCCCAAAAAAATTTATCCTGACACAGCATGGCGGTGACTACAGTTCAGTGAACAATTCTGTGGTGTGTAGTACAGTAGCCGCAGTCTAGAAAAAATGTTTTTTTCTATCACTTTTATATATACTACAGTCCAGTGAAAAATTGTGTGTTGTGCGTTACACTAGCCGGAGACTAGAAAATATACTTTTTTTCTCTTAGTCATATATCCTACAGTCCAGTGAAAAATTGTGTGGTGTGCGGTACACTAGCCGGAGTCTAGAAAATATAAGTTTTTTCTCTCAGTTATATACCCTACAGTGTAGTGAAAAATTGAGTGGTTTGCGGTGCAATAGCCGCAGTCTAAAGACTACATTTTTTTCTCTCAGTTATATATCCTACAGTGCAGTGAAAAATTCTGTCGTGTGCTGCACACTAGCCGGAGTGCAGAAAATATACCTTTTTTCTCTCAGTCATATATCCTACAGTGCAGTGCAAAATTCTGTCGTGTGCTGCACATTAGCCGGAGTCTAGAAAATATACATTTTTTCTCTCATTCATATATCCTACAGTGCAGTGCAAAATTCTGTCGTGTGCTGCACACTAGCTGGAGTCTACAAAATATACATTTTCTCTCTCATTCATATTGTCAGGATATTGATCTAACTAACTCTTTGTTTTTGCCAAGTATTGGTCCCTTTAGCAAGATGGCGTTTTTTGTGTTTCCTGTCTGTGGCCATCTTGGTTCCTGTTTGATTGGATTATTTAAACTCCTGCACCTGATTACTCTTTGCCTGAGTACTGTTGAAGCCAGCTTCTGTCAGTCCTCAAGCCGGAATCAATGGTTGATGCTGCATTTCTGCTGTACAACTAGTTTCATCTGCTTCTACTGAACTACTAGTCTCCGCTGTTCCTGCTGCACTACAAGTCTCCGCTGTTCCTGCTGCACTACAAGTCTCAGCTGTTCCCGTTGCACTACAAGTCTCAGCTGTTCCCGCTGCACTACAAGTCTCAGCTGTTCTTGTTGCATTACAGGTCCCAGCAACTTCCTGTGTTACTCTTGCCCCAAGCCATTAGTCTCTGGAAGCCCGGTACAGAACCTGACAGAATACTCAGGCCACGATGCCGGAGCCCGCTGGGTCAGAGAGTTTGGTGGTGTGGTTTAAGAAATTATATAGTCTTACCACCACAATGCATGCTGAGATGCAGTCCCTTAAAGCAAGGATTGATGCTATAGACGGACAATCCAACCATAACACCCAGGTGTTCGGTCAAGTGATTCAGGAGTTACGTAATCGGGCTACGCAATTGGAGACGCAGGTAACCGCTCCTGCTGCCTTTCCTAGTCCTAAGTTACCACCTTTTAGATTTGGTGGTGAACGTGACAAGT
This sequence comes from Rhinella marina, assembly GCA_900303285.1. NCBI lineage: Eukaryota > Metazoa > Chordata > Amphibia > Anura > Bufonidae > Rhinella > Rhinella marina. The sequence continues at coordinate 91,979 of ONZH01008150.1, forward strand.
TCCGTGGCTTTATAAACCAATGCCGCTTGTATTTTGATGCCCACGCAAGCCAGTTTCCGTCTGATCGGTCCAAGGTACTGTGCATCATCTTGCTTCTGACTCATAAAGCCTTAGCCTGGGCCAACCCGTTAATTGAGACTGATGATCCTCTCCTAAACAGTCTGACAAATTTTTTCGCAGCTATGCGCCAGATGTTTGACGATCCAAATCGGTGAGCTACTGCTGAAGCAAATATATTAGCCTTACGCCAGGGCAGGCGTTCTGTGTCAGACTACGCTATGGAGTTCCGAAGATGGGCTATTGATACGAACTGGAACAGTGATGCTCAGCTTCCGCTTTTCCGTAAGGGTTTGTCTAGTACTATTAAAGAAGAGCTTGCCCGAGCAGAGGCTCCCTCTGGCTTGGATGATTTTATTAACCATTGTATCCGTATTGATACTCGTATTACAGAGCGCAGACAAGAGAGAGAAAGATGGGTCGCTTTGAATGGAAGTAGCGGTTTTTCTCCTTCACCTGTTAAGGTTCCTTTCAGCAAGCCTCCCCAGGAAGCAGAGCCTGAGCCGATGCAGATAGATTCCTTACAGAGGCTTCAAAGTAAGGACCGTAAGGAACATAGGCTTCGAGAAGGCTTATGCCTGTACTGTGGTGGTTTGGGCCATTTCCTTATGAACTGTCCTAATCGTCCACTTAGAACCGCTGCTGCAGTTGCTGAATGTGACTTCTCTGACTCTGAGTCAGTTGTTTCAGAGTCAATGTTACCTCTGAATGCTGTCATATCCTCCGTTGTTTCTCACTTCGAAAGAAGAGAGAAGGGATCACACTGCCTTCTTCCTATTCAGATCATGATCAATTCTCAGTGGGTCTCCAGTACCGCCATGATAGATTCAGGAGCCAGTGGAAACGTTATAGACTTTTCATTTGCTAAGAAGCATGGAATAAAGTTCCGAAAGAGGGCTTCGCCTATAGTACTGGAGACAGTGGATGGATCTCCACTAGTCTCAGGACCGGTGGATCAAGAGACCGTACCCCTGAGGATCCTTTTGAAACCGGATCATCAAAAGACACTTACCTTTATGCTGATCCCCTCTCCACATTTTCCTATTATTTTGGGTTTTCCCTGGTTGCAGATGCAGAACCCTGTTATCAACTGGGAGACTAAGGAGATACATTTTCCAGGGAAACACATTCCTAATACTATGGAGACACAAGATCCAGCTCCAGTTCTCAGTTTACCTCCTGCTACCATGGAGACACAAGATCCAGCTCCAGTTCTGAGTCTACCTCCTATGTATGAGAACTTTGGCGATGTCTGTGACAAGAGAAAGGTTGATCAACTTCCTCCACATCGTCCGTATGATTGCCCCATAGAGCTTTGGCCTGGTGCAGCTATACCTTTTGGCAGCATTTATCCACTAGCAGGTCCAGAATTGAAGGCTCTCAAAACATACATTGATGAGAATTTGGCTAAAGGTTTCATTCGTCCCTCTTCATCTCCAGCAGGGGCTCCTATATTCTTTGTTAAGAAAAAGGATGGTTCTCTTCGACCCTGCATAGACTATAGAGAACTTAACAAGGTTACAATTAGAAACCGTTATCCTTTGCCATTAATTCCAGAACTGTTGGAGAGAGTACAGCAGGCCAAGATCTTCACAAAATTAGATCTTCGCGGAGCATATAATTTAGTCCGCGTCAGGTCTGGGGATGAATGGAAGACCGCCTTCAGATCTCATTATGGACACTTTGAATACCTGGTCATGCCTTTTGGGCTTTGTAATGCCCCAGCCACCTTCCAACATCTAGTAAATGACATTTTCAGGGATCTGCTGGACCTCTTTGTGGTAATCTATCTGGATGACATTTTGATTTTCTCTAATTCTCCCAAAGAACATGTTCAGCATGTGAAGACTGTCTTGGGACGTTTGAGGGAGAATCATCTGTATATAAAGCTTGAAAAATGCGAGTTCCATAGAGCGGAAATTCAGTTTTTGGGGTACATGATTTCACCACAAGGGCTGAGCATGGACTCTAGTAAAATACAGGCAATCCTTGATTGGCCCGTACCCAAGACTGTTAAACAAGTTCAGCGCTTTATCGGATTTGCCAATTTTTATCGGCGATTCATTAAGAATTTTTCGGAAATTGTCTCTCCCATCACTCAACTTACGAAGAAGACAACAGCTTTTACCTGGTCATCCCAGGCACAGGAAACCTTTGACCGCCTAAAGACTAAGTTTATTACAGCTCCAATCTTAATTCACCCTGATCCTGAACAAGTTTTTATTGTTGAGGTGGACGCTTCTGACTCTGCTATTGGGGCCATCCTCTCACAGAGAACAGGGGAGAAGAGTCTATTACATCCTTGTGCCTACTTTTCTCAATGGCTGTTGCCTGCAGAGAAAAATTATGATATAGGGAACAAGGAGTTATTGGCTATCATCTCTGCCTTTAAAGAATGGAGGCATCATCTTCAGGGCGCTTCACAACAAATTATCGTTCTTACTGATCATCGTAATCTGGAATTTATGAGATCAGCAAGATGTCTTTCTCCACGACAGGCTCGTTGGAGTTTATTCCTTAATCAATTTAATTTTATCATTTCTTATAGGCCAGGCTCCCGAAATGGTAAAGCTGATGCTCTATCTAGAATTTATTCTGCAGACCCCACGCCTGATACTCCACCCAAGACGATACTGTCAAATTCCAACTTTGTAGGAGTGACATTAAGAGGGCTTATGATTCAGATCCTTTCCTCTCACAACCCACAGTCGATGTAGATCTAAGTCTGAGGAACGGAGTTTGGGTTCATGGTCAATGTCTGTATGTTCCTGACGGGGTGAGGGTGAAGATTTTGAAGCTGATGCATGACTCCAAGATGGCCGGTCACAGGGGAATACAGAAGACCCAAGACTTTTTATCTCGTTTTTTCTGGTGGCCTGGCTATCGGAAAGATGTCAAGAGTTATGTTCGCTCCTGTGACGTTTGTGCCAGATGTAAAACGCCACGTTCTGCACCCACAGGACTACTACAACCTCTTCCCATTCCAGCTCGCCCATGGGGGTCCATCTCTATGGACTTCATTGTGGAATTACCAACCTCCAAGGCGAAGAATACGATATTAGTCGTAGTCGATCGTCTGACAAAAGCTGCTCACTTTATTCCCTGTGCGGGTCTACCCTCGGCTAAGGACACGGCTGATTTAGTAATTCCGAATGTCTTTCGTCTGCATGGAGTTCCTGACGAGGTTGTTTTGGACCGAGGGGTCCAATTTATGGCAAGATTTTGGAGGGAGTTTTGTTCTGCATTGGATATCAATGTCTGTTTGTCCTCTGCCTTTCATCCGCAATCGAATGGACAAACAGAACGCACCAATCAGACCTTAGAACAATATCTCCGATGCTATGTCTGTCACCTACAGGATGATTGAGTTGATTTGCTTCCCATGGCAGAATTTTCCTACAACAATTCGCAGAGTGCTTCTACAAGAGTAACTCCTTTCTATGCTAACCTGGGCTATCATCCCAAGATCTTTCCAAGGTTTCCTGTGGATGGTTCTGTGCCAGCAGTTACAGAGAGAATTACCACTTTGCAACAAAATCTCGCAACTATGAAGGAGACGTTGAGCGCAGCTCAGGAAAGTTTTAAGAGAACAGCTGACAGGTTTCGTAAACCAGCCCCAACTTTTAAGGTAGGAGATACAGTCTGGCTATCTACAAGACACCTGAAATTGAAGATCCCCTCACGAAAACTGGGACAGAAATACATTGGTCCTTTTAAGATTAGCAGACTGGTGAATCCAGTAACTTGTAGATTGGACCTTCCAAAGACCATGAGAATCCATCCTGTCTTTCATGTCTCCTTACTGAAAGCTGCAGTTTCCAATCCTTTTCCTGGATGTTCATCTCCTCCTCCTGGTTCTGTCATAGTGGATGATCAAGAGCAGTTTGTCGTTGAGAAGATTTTGGATTCTAGGATTTATAGGGGTCGGTTGCAATATCTTATCAAGTGGCAGGGCTATCCTCCAGAAGAGAATTCCTGGGAACCCTTGGACAACATCAATGCCCCTCGATTAATTAATCAATTTCATCGTATATATCCTGAGAAGCCTGGTCGGGGATTGTCCGGAGGCTGTTCCTGAGGTGGGAGTAATGTCAGGATATTGTTCTAACTAACTCTTTGTTTTGCCAAGTATTGGTCCCTTTAGCAAGATCGTGTTTTTTGTGTTTCCTGTCTGTGGCCATCTTGGTTCCTGTTTGATTGGATTATTTAAACTCCTGCACCTGATTACTCTTTGCCTGAGTACTGTTGAAGCCAGCTTCTGTCAGTCCTCAAGCCGGAATCCATGGTTGATGCTGCATTTCTGCTGTACAACTAGTTTCATCTTCTACTGAACTAATAGTCTCCGCTGTTCCTGCTGCACTACAAGTCTCCGCTGTTCCCGCTGCACTACAAGTCTCCGCTGTTCCCGCTGCACTACAAGTCTCAGCTGTTCCCGCTGCTCTACAAGTCTCCGCTGTTCCCGCTGCACTACAAGTCTCCGCTGTTCCCGCTGCACTACAAGTCTCAGCTGTTCCTGCTGCACTACAAGTCTCAGCTGTTCCCGCTGCTCTACAAGTCTCAGCTGTTCCTGCTGCACTACAAGTCTCAGCTGTTCCCGCTGCTCTACAAGTCTCAGCTGTTCCCGCTGCTCTACAAGTCTCAGCTGTTCCTGCTGCACTACAAGTCTCCGCTGTTTCCGCTGCGCTACAAGTCTCCGCTGTTTCCGCTGCACTACAAGTCTCCGCTGTTCCTGCTGCACTACAAGTCTCCGCTGTTCCCGCTGCACTACAAGTCTCCGCTGTTCCCGTTGCACTACAAGTCTCCGCTGTTCCTGCTGCACTACAAGTCTCCGCTGTTCCCGTTGCACTACAAGTCTCCGCTGTTCCCGCTGCACTACAAGTCTCCGCTGTTCCCGTTGCACTACAAGTCTCAGCTGTTCCCGCTGCACTACAAGTCTCAGCTGTTCTTGTTGCATTACAGGTCCCAGCAACTTCCTGTGTTACTCTTGCCCCAAGCCATTGGTCTCTGGAAGCCCGGTACAGAACCTGACACATATATCCTACAGTGCAGTGAAAAATTGTGTGGTGTGCGGTACACTAGCGGCAGTCTAGAGAATACATTTTTTCTCTCAGATACATTTAATACAGTCCAATGAAAAATTCTGTGGTGTGTGGTACACTAGCCGCAGTCTAGAGAATACGTTTTTGGCCTCAGATATTAATTCTACAGTTTAGTGATTACACAAAATGTTGAACCCAAGGGCTATGGGTCGAGGACGAGGACGTGGGCGTCCAAGTGATGTAGGGGGGCAGAAGCCGTGGTCCTGGGCAGGGTGACACAGTACCTACTGATGAGGGAGCAGTGGAACGCCGCAGAGTTTTGCTCCCTAGCTTTATCTTGCAACTTACAGGGTCACGTGGTACACCACTATTGAAACCACAACAGTGCGAAGAGGTGATGACGTGGATAGTGGATAATGCTTCCAGTAATTTATCCACCACCCAGTCTTCCACGCAGTCCACCCACGCTAGCCAAGGGAGTAGACCTCTGGCTCCTCCAGCTCAACCTCCTTCCCCTCAGCCTGCCCCCCCCCCCATGGAAAATATGGATTCAGATCTTGCATACTCACAGGAACTCTTTTCAGGACCCTACCCAGAGACACAAACCACTGCTCAACAGCAACCTGAGCAGTTGCTCTGTCCCGATGCCTAAAATTTAGAACTTTCGCAATCTGTGGGTGTGAGAGTGTGGACGACTCAATGGAACCAAGGCCGTTCACCTCCTGTGGATCACACCACTGCTCCTTCCTCTGTGTCACATGCTGGCTTTGCGAGTCAACCCCCCGCCCAGGACCCCGGCATGAGCGCCTCCTGCCCTACAACCACCCCTTCACCTCCACGATCCTACACACCCTACACCAATGTGTCCCATCGCAGCCTTCAGCTGTCGTTGCATCAGACATTGGAGCGCAAACGCAAATACAATTCCACCCACCCACATGCACAAGCCCTAAACGTCCACATTTTCAAAACTGCTGAGCCTGGAGATGCTGCGCTATAGACTGGTAGAGACTGAGGCTTTCCGCAACCTGATGGCGGTGGCTGTCCCTCGGTACTTGGTCCCCAGCCGCCACTATTTTTCCCGATGTGCCGTCCCAGCCCTAAAACCAGCACATGTCAGAGAACATCATCCGTGCCCTGACCAACGCGGTTACTGAGAAAGTCCACCTAACCACGGACATGTGGACAAGTGCTGGCGGGCAGGGACACTATATCTCTCTGACGGCACATTGGGTTAACTTGGTGGAGGCTGGGACCGAGTCTGACCCTGGGGCCACTCATGTGCTGCCCACACCAAGGATTGCGGGGCCTACCTCGGTCACGGTTTCTCAGACTTATTATGCCTCTTCCTCCAACCCCTCTTCCTCCTCCTACTCTCAAATACAATCTGTGAGCACGGCGCCTTCAGTCGGTAGCTCTAGGCGCAGCAGCACTGCCGTGGGTAAGCGCCAACAGGCGGTGCTGAAACTGCTGAGCTTAGGTGACAAGAGGCACACCGCCCAAGAGCTGTTACAGGGCATCACGGCGCAGACCAATCTTTGGCTGGTGCCGCTGAAACTCAAACCAGGCATGGTTGTGTGTGACAACGGGCGTAACCTGGTGGTGGCTCTGCTCTGTGATCAATCTTGTGGTTCAGCGGTTCCTCAAAACCTACCCCAATTTGTCTGATTTGCTCACCAAGGTGCGAAGCATCTGGCCGCATTTCCGCAAGTCAACCACAGATGCTGGCACTCTCAGGGCAGTGCAACGGCGCTTACAACTGACTGCTCACCGACTGTTGTGTGGTTTTTTTTTTTTTGTGTGTATTTTTGGGAGGCTCACCTACAGCCATTTGACTGCAATCTAAGTCTGACCAAGGCATTGGTGGTGTCACCAC